>VZRS01015242.1:312101-507953 GCA_013398055.1 Ifrita kowaldi
CAAAGTGCCAAATTTTTTTTTTTTTTTTAATCTTCAATCAACAGTGAAGACATTTCAATCTAACATGCTTGACTCCACACTCAAACAAGGAAAAGGTCAAGGGAATACGGAAGGCAGCAGTCACACACACATGCCAAGATGTACAACAGCAGTAACATGGAGTTACAGGGAGCTGAGTTACCAGCATTAAAAGCATCAGCAGATAGCTCCAGCAAAGAACAGCTGCCATGGCCGAGGAACTCACTTAACAACCACCTCAGGCCAAAATATCCCAATGAGTAATGTTCTAGTGGAGTCTCCAGATCCATGATGGGACCTGCTTTGCAGTTTCTTGTCTTTGAAAGACATCAACTTACAGCTGTGACTTAGCTTACAGTTAAGACACAAAATGTTTACAGAAAATTCTAAAGAAAAGATAGTAAATTATGGTATTTTTCTACTGTTCCATTCACTTCTAATTACATACATGTATGTAAATTATAATGAACACCAGCTGATTTATGGTTCAGCTTTTGTTTCATTTCTGAGATGATATGCAGATCCCTAGACTTTGAAGTTATGAACATAAACTCCAAATTTATGTTTCTTCATTTTGTGTAACGTTGTCTTCCTTGTAATTTAACTGCAGATTTCACAAGTTCTTAGAAAACTATTTTCTCTATATAGAACAGTAATTAAAACACATCCCAGGTTCATAAAGTTTTTTTGCAGACTTGCCCCACACCTTCATTACCTGGATTTATGCATATAATTTAGCGTTCTGATATTTTGTCTCATGTTATCAGCCTTTAGTATTAACCCATAAATCTTTTTCTTGTAAGATCTGTTATTCAGATCATGAATGTCTTAAGCTTCAGGAAGTTGAAAAAACTGAATGTGATTTCTTTCAAAAGAAATACCAGATGCATCTTGCCATGCGTCCATATTATGAATGAGAAGAGGCATTTAATGATCCAGGAAATTTCTCCCTAAGTATCTGCAAGCACAGTGGGTTTTTTATTGGCATTTTTTTTTCATTGCATTTGAAATTTCAAAATGCCTCTGTTTCTACAAGTATAAGCAATATTTACTTTATGGAATTCTTTCACAGTACTTGTTTCTTATATTCTGCAGTCTGAAGAAGGCATTTAGTAGGTAGGTGAACATTTTATTCAAAATCAACGTGCAATGGGTAATGAGAGTAAGACTCAGAAATACTGCAATTTCTGCATCCTTAAAATATATAATTCAATGTTATTTATCATTCTAAAACTCAGAAGTTGCCTGCAATATGGTCATATGTAATTGAATGTAATTTCTTTCAGGAAGTAGCACCTGAATAGTACCTGAAAAAACCCTTTTCTGACAGCTAAGAACAAGGTTCTGGCCCTTAAAGCACCCTACGCAATGACTACCATGCACAATGATTTTATACAGTCAGAAATAAAAAAATATCAAGTGACACAAATATAAGGCCATTATTTTATAGGAATTATTAATCAAGCAACAGATATTAGAAATTAACTGACAGGAGAATATCAGAACCCCCACTGAAATTTTTAAGCTTTTCAAGACACCATTGCTCATTTTTATTAACTGCACGAAATAATGTTTATTTTCTATGTATCAGCCTTCTTATTCCCCTGTACTTTTTCCTATTACTCATCATATCACCAGTAGGTAAGGAGATAACTGTCTGAAAGTATGCTGATTTAAAATTAGCAGCAGGAGCAGCATCTCTGACTGCTCTTTATTCGTAAGCTATTTGTTCAGCTCCATTTTTCAACATATTTGCAAACATTAAACAGACATTTGAGCCATTAGGACTGGATTGGAAGGGTAACACAGTTAATTATGGGTTGAAGTGATCTTTTATTTAATTGAGGCTGGCTCACCAATGTGGATCCCAAATGTGCTCATCCCAGCACCATACAACAAACTTGCATTTCTGTTATCTGTGATCTGACAAATAGCATATTACATAAATCTGATGTTACACAATGATACTGTTATTCAACATGTATTGGCAGTGGGCTATTTGGACAGCTGTTATTCGAGTTAGGATGACTATTGAACCTTACTTGTCTCAGGTAATCAAAATATAAAAGTGATCAAAAGCAGATGCTCCTACCTTTTCACAGCAAAGGGAATCTATCTGAACTCTCTCCCATGTTAGTGAATTTCCTGAATTTACTTAAACAGTTTTGTTAGCTTTCCGACGTAAAGCAAACCTTAATATTTTGAGTTTCTCCGTGTCTGCTGTGGAAGGATACCCTGAGGAGCTACCCTTTAAAGGGTCTCCAAACACTAGTGATCTACTGTTATTTAGACACCCATATCTCCAGTACTTTACATTACACCAGTCTCAGAGGATTAGCATGAAAAGGGTAATACTTTCAATCAGCTGATACCTGAGGAGGAACTAGCACTGCTGAATTTTCAGTTTTACTCCCAAGCCTCTATGTAAGCTGAGTCAGCAGTTGCTTTATTTTAAAGACTCTCTTTATTCACCTGCACTGCTGCAAATTGATAAGACCTATAAATTCCAGTTACCTCTTAGAGGGCTGCTTTAGAGATTAAAAGTACATATCTGCTTTGATACCACAGTGTCGCTCCCAAAAGGATTAAAAGGAGTTAAGTGCGTGCATGATAAGCAGGAGATACTCTGCACCTCCCCCCTACAGAAGGCAGGAGAGGAAACAGACGCTGCACAATCCTTCAGAGAAATGTAAAGGTCATGCAGGTGCACTGCTGACTAGACCACCCTTTGCTCCCTCAAGCAAGTCTGCAGCACACTGTATGGTTCACGTTAGGAGTTCAAACCCGAGCAAGACACAGAGCCATTAATTAGACACTAAAATCCTCTCGTAAGAAAGGGCTTCACTGCACATTTACTACAAACTGGTAATACAATTTCGGCTTTCCTGGGGTGCCCAAAAATTACATTTCTTTCTTCTACACTGCAATTGCTTCTGATTTCATAGCCATATTGCATGTATTCATAAATCAGCACAGGGTATTGAACCGTTCTGCTGTTCACCTAGTGCTTTTTACTTCATGGTGGGTAATACAAAATAGAGGTAAGACGGTGACTATATAAATTTGCTATATAAATTTGGTGACCTATCTGGTGACAACTGAGAGAAAACGTAACATCAGATCAATTCACATGCTCACTAATTCCACACAGGATACAATGCAACTCAACAGTACTTCTGTCTATTGCAGAACTATTGCTCCCTGGTTACATAGCAGGCTCAGCTTATGCGTGCAGGATGTAATTTTTTTTTTCTTTTAGATTGCACACACTAAAAATAAGAAAGAAAAAAAAGCTGTATAAAAGAGAAAATATCTTTACGTAAGGGTATGTAATTGAGCTCAGGAAGTAGGGTCCATACTCAGGATTTAGAGTTTATAATTAATGCAGTTCAAAATGGACACTTTGTTTTTATCCTAATGATATCTGTTGCTAGTCCTCTTCTATGCCAGACACTTGTGTAGAAAGGATTATTACAAAGCTTTTGCTTCAGCAGCTGCACAAAGAGTAAGTAATTTAAAACTAACATTTTTAGTAACTTGTATATATGATGGGAAGGGATATTGTAACAGTTCAAACAAGTTACAGGCACTTACAGTTCAAACAAGCACAGGTTTTATGGCAAGCATTTTCTAAATTAACAATGAATAAAACAGTAAACAGTTCCACAACAAATGAAAATAGCAGGTGCTTTTATTCTCTAAGGATTCTTTCCTAAATATCTTGCGAACTATCTGAGTATGGGGCACATTCTTGCAGCTGTTTTCACAGGAATATTTTCTCCTGACATACAAGTGACAGGATGCCAAACCTGGCAAGATCTGCTAGAATCTCTTTATGCCACAAGTGCTGTGTAAAGCTGCTTGTGATGGTGAAGGTCTAGTGATGCAGGTGAAGAGGACAGGAGAGATTGGAGGAAGACATGAAGACATAGTAGCTGTAAGAAATGAAGGACCTTTACAGACTGAAAATTTTCAAACTGCCAAGCAAGGACACACAGTAGGAAGGACTTTCCTGGGTGGAGAATGACCCAAGGAAGCACATATCCGAACAAGGCGTATCCATGAGATGATCCCAGGGCACTGGAATGGGAAAAGATACAGTACAGAGAAAACACTCTGGAAGAATTCTCTGACTGAATCCCAGTCTCACTAGCTGATTTACCAAGTAACGAGCTGTTGTTAGCAAAGACTTTCTAAGGAATATGCAAAATTCCCAACATGTTTACACTATTCAGTATCTCACTGTTTATTCAGAGTGACTTTTATCTATTTAGCTGCCTTGTATCTCAGCAATTAGGGTTAGAAATTAAATGAATTCGAGAACAGTAAGCATACAATTTCACAAACAAGTCTGTGTTGGAGTATGGATTTGAGGCACAGGTGGGATATACATACAGACCTTAGAAGCAGGAGACACCTCCGCGTCCAACAACCCCGGCACAGTCACTGCAGCTGGCATGAACTGCAGCCACAGCATAAGGAGCCTCCTAAAGAGATTCTGGAACAATGCTACCACACACTCAGCATCAGCACATGTAAGCCATAAAGCTTCTTTGGCTGTTTTTCAGCAAGTTCCAATCAAGACAACTCGCCAAAAACTTCTTTTCAGGAGGCTGATGACAAAAACCAGGGTAAAACAACTACTGCAAATTGAAGCCTGTCAATTTCTGCCTTTCACCAATTCAGCATGGGCATGCCTCACCCTTCTCAGTCCCTGCAGGCACTCATGAGGTGTGTAAAGCAGCTAGATTAGACCCTTGACCTTGAAACATTGCTTATTAATATTATTGTTTACATTTACCTTTCAATTACTGATATACTCTCCAAAGGTGACTTAAATAAGAAGGCAGAAAGAACAAGTGCTTTCATTTTATTCTGAGTCTATTGGTATGACATTTGTGTAAAAACATCAATTTTCTACAGGTTTTATGCCAACGAGACAAATTCAGTACAGACTTACATGGCAGAAGTGAATGTAACTACACTACATCTCTACCTGGTGTTTTAATGTATTTCCTTACTGATTTTGCAAAACTCAAAGCATAAAATCACATGAATGTTTCCTGTAATTTAACAGAGTGAATTTCCATATAGTTAATATTTAATAAATGCATTAAAGAAAGCTCGTGGAGAGGCAGAAAGGGACCCAGAGAAAATGAGAAGGGTGCAGCTTTTCTAACAGCACTGCAAACAATTCATATTGAAGGATTGTATGTCTTGATTTTCTTCCTCCATAGATGCTAAAGGCCAATTCCCCCTGCATCCTTCAGGAAAATGGACAGTCTCCAAGATTTCATTCTTGTGAGCATCAAGTCCTGAACACTACAACACCAGAAATAATGGAAAACCCTTGAGTTCATTTCCTAGAAGCCAGGGCTGTACCTTTATATCGGAAGAGAATAACAGAGTATGTTGCAGATCTTTGTATAGGGTTTACATATCCATGATCCTGACAAAATTGTGCTGTTTAACTTCTGTTTGTGGATGCAGGCAGGTCTCTCCAGTGTCATTTAATTATTCCAGTTCTGCCTTTCTAGTATACTCTTAAAAACATAAGAAATTGCTAGAATTCTAATTATGTAGTAAATAAACAACCTTTGCAAGAAATTTCTGGATGCAAACTATGAAGGAACATACGCATGAGGAGGATATGCAGGCCAACACCTCCAAATCCATGAAGTCAGGCCTGATTGAGAGAGCTGCCCTCAGGTCTCTCCATCAGTTAACTTCAGTGGAACTAGTAAGACATTCTGACACCTCTCAAGCACTTAAGCACTTGATATTAGACACCTGTAGTAGAAAATTTAGGCTAGAGTATCTATTTTCTTCCTTTCTCACATCAACATGTTTTATCCATAAATATTGTACAGTTTGGTACCACTACTACCTTACCAACACCTGCCCATATGAGCACTGTTGATTTATTCCTTTTTGGGGGAGGGCACTCCTGCTCTCTCCACTGATCATCTCCTGCCCCTTGGGCAGGGACTGATACCTTATGCTGCTGCAGTGCCTAGCCCAGCATGTCTTAGGTGTTACCACCTTCAAACTACAACCACAGACAATACTAATATATGGTAAACATGGCGACCACAATCTGTGACTTGTTGAAATTAAATGTTTCCATTAGACTGACTTGTGGCAGTGAACAACTGAACTAGACAATCAGAGTGTGACACATCCCTAACATGACACCTTGCAGTCTAAACCTTCATTGAACACTCACATAGGCAGCTCTCAGCTGTCTGCTTTTCGGTATACTTCACATTCTAAATTCAGCATTTTATATACTCAACAGTCTATATTTTTATACTAAATCAACACTTTCCATTACACTTCTGTTAGACTGAAAAGTTAAATGCATGAAAAATGTTACGCCTTTGAAAGAAAATTTATGCATGAATAATACCCAGGGATTCACACACTGATTCAGGTATAAAAGTATCCACCAAGTCCGCTTAAAATAGATGACAAATGGGCACATAAAAAACTTGAGCTGCTGTAAGTTCTCCAAGAACGTCATAAATTTAGGTGATGGTTTCAGTACCTTAGTGTCCAAAGAGAAAAATACACAAGGCAGCCTTATGGAGAAGTAAAGCCTCTTCACAGATGTTACTGGTATTTTAGGACAATTTACACAGTGTACCCATGCTACCCAAAATCCAAAGCACCTACAAACCAAGAACTACTAGGTATTGTCTCAGCCATACTCACAAACATGGTATAAACAAAACTGAAATTTCAGTATAAGAAGTATAGTCTTAGTTCAATACCACACAGGTCTGATTTCTAAGGATTAATCCTTTGGCTCCCAAGAATCTTTTGGGATCTAGCGGGGGAAAAAAAGTCAAAAAGAAATCAAAGCATCAGCTCCCCCATGCCAAACAAATCTCCACAACACAATCTTTCCTGCTGCATACAAAGTGTTAATGGCATGTATCTACTCTTGCAATAAAGATAACTGATCATCCTAGAAATTATTATCTAACAGTTTGAACCACATGAACCCACTCTACCAGCGCCAGCTCATATTTTCTCTGTCAAAGCAAAAAGAGTGAAAGAGCTCCCATCATAGCCCCTGAAGTCCCCTGCCCTGCACTTCCTACAGGCAAAAAACCTCCCCAAAACAATATTAGAAAGAGTTGTGTACCACTGATGTGGCTCTGACCGTGCTTTATAGCCATCCTGTACAAAGTAGGGCAGAAGCTCGTCCTTCATGTCTCTGCTCAGCAATGAAAAGCAGTACAGCCTGATGAGGATCTGAGGTGACAAGCCAAGACGGCACATCAGGATATTTTAGGTCTTCAACTGGGAAAGTACATTTCTGGCTCGCACTGCAGCCAGACAGCCCACTCTGGCGAGGCTTGGGGCTGGTGCCTGCAACCATGTTATAAGTGGTTCCTATGAGGAAACCTGGGAGCACCTCAGGTATTAAAAAGATTTCATAATGCTCCTAACTGCTAAGTGAGCCACTGCTGACAAAGAAATGTAAAGCCCAAATATTGAGTTCTTGCTTAGCAGCATTTCATCAGAGAACATTTCATTTGGCTTTTAATTAGATTAAATCAAATCAAATCAATAGTGGACACAAAGGTCATCTGTTTTGTATCCTTCCTCCAAAACTACAGCCTGGTGTTATTTTTATAGTAAATTCTTCCGAGGAGATAATACTCCATTTTTAATATTATAACTAGAGTTTCTGTAACTAAATAGTGATGGCTTCCTGACACTAGATAATACATCACATCTATTCAAAGTACAGAAGAGCACAAAAGGCACTGAAAAGTCAAGGCATATGGCTGAATAGCATGCCCAGGTATGTCAGATCATCTCTTTACAGAGACTATAGAATAAATTTTTCAAAAGGCAAAGTAAATTTAATAGTAACGGGGTTTTACACAATTCATAGAGGCATTTTCTCTGATAATGCATTTGTTTCTCCAGTTTGACATGTCTTTTTTTTTTAATTGCAAATACGATTGCCTTTTTTGGCACAAAAAGTATTCATCCTGATACTGAGAAAGCTGACAGTTAAGAATGAAGCTGTGCTGTCTTAATGTGCTTCTCACTACTAGGAAGCATACACCATAAAGTAGGTTAGAAATGGCAGGTATTTTTGCAAAACTTTGTGGAAGAAAATTTTGCTTTGTTCGGTGGAGAAACATGAATTTCATTTTCCTTCGTCCTTTGAAGTAGTATTTTAAAACAGGTTAAAGTACAGATTTCAATTACTCATGTCCAAAGGATGAAAATAAAAGCATAAACATTTCTTAATCTAAAGTAACAAATCATCAGTTTTATTTAAAGATTTTAATTTTGCTCATTTTTTAAACAATCTACAGAAATCCTTCAGAAAAAAATCCCCCATTTTTTCCCAAAAGTTTATTGTAAAAACTAATGTATCTGGAAAAGTACCTCCCTTTTCTAGAAACCCCTTACTATGATTGGCACATATAAATATATGTATTATGCTACTTTAAAAACTATCTCAAAGCTATTATGTAAATGTACTTTTTTTTTTTCAATTTGAAACACACATACACTTCTTAATCCAATTCTAGCAACACTAGAACCTTTACTATAGTCTTGACTTCACATATCACATTTTGGCTTCCATCTGGTTTAAAAAAAGTACTTGTATTAATAAAAATTATCTTCAAGCAAGACAGAGAACATATTTCATCTTTCAAGAATATACTATGAATGTTAAATATAAGGACTGAAAATCATACTCCCTTAAACATAAATGTAAAAATACATTTCCATCCATTACCCTAAGTGAAGAAACTCCACTGTTCAGACACTTGGAAACATCAAGGTTGTTGAGTTTATTTTAGCTTCAAATAGAAGTCACCTCCAGTTAAGGCAAGTGGTAGGACATTTGAAGTAATAAAACATTTATTATTAATTATAATATTAATGGTCATGAATCTGTCTGTTAATTATTTGAACATTGCCTGAATAAAAACATGACTGACATTTCAGCATTATTACCCAGCTATAATAATATTTTATGAGAGTAAATTTGGCAGTGCAACCTTAAAGTACAGGTTGTCACTGCAATACTACAATGAATTTAGGCTTAGACAGTGATTTATTTCGATTATCCCTTGTCAAGTCCACCATGTGTTTTACCTAGCTGAGCAAACATACTGTCAAGCAGTTCCACCTTGAAACTGAATAGATGTTGTCATAGTTTATGTTAGTGAGATTTTGTCCCTGTTTCAGTGCATTGATAGAAATGAGCAATTTGGGTTGGTTTTTTTAAATGCTGCCAGTTAAGCTATTATTTTATTCAACTCGATTTTATGCTTTTTAAGTCCATAATCAATTTTAATTTTGAGGTATGACTTCTCCTCAGCAGTGAATTCCTGCTGTTATTCTGTGGCAACACCACACTTCATGTCAGCTCCGATGGTTAACACTGCTGTTTTTTCACCTTGCATTGCAAATCTAACCCAGCATCTTGAAGTAACAGATTCCTTCCAAAAAGTGCACAGGGTCTGAGCCTGAGGAAGCAGCACTTGGATAACCTGTAACCTGAATTTCCACATCCAGCGTCCCACCCCAAGCTGGTCTCACTATTCCTGGTACTAGACAGCTATTGTTAGTCACAGTCCTCTTGTACAAGTGACACAACTGGACATTCTGAATTACTGCCCAGGGCTACTTATACTGCCCTCATTTAAGAGCTGTATGTAAGCTTTTCTTATTTCTATGGCAAGAACAAGTGGTAATAGCATTTGGCAGTATATTTATTTGATAGCTCTTTGCAGCTATGCTAGTCATTGCTGTAGAGAAAAGACATGTACCAGGGGCCTGTGGTTAATTTTTTTACAAAAGGAAAGACTGTGCATTTGCAGTGCAGTAAATATTGACTTCCTATTAATGATCACTTTACGTAAAGGGTATTTTCAGGCTGTAAGCTTCCTTACTGATTATTCTATCTCTTCATTAATTTGTGGTACAAAGAAGACTGAGTAATGTTTAATTGCTGCTTGAATCCCAGAGAAATCTGGTGGAGCCCCACTGTCATTTTTTATTTATATATTATCTTGTCAGTCAACCTGGAACAGTACAAGATGGGTAATGTTATAGTCTACAGACACTGTGATGTATATTTTAAAGGTTTAAATTATAATTTTTAGTCAATAGAACTCAAAAGGTGCAATCTTTAAATAGCATATGACAACCACCTTCTAGAAAGGCCCCCTATGAGTTAGAGGGTAATTCTCTTAATTTCCAGCCATGCTTAGCACTTAGCACACTGACAGGAGCCCACAACAGCCACAGCTACTGCACCCACAAGGTTCTCTGTCATGAAGGTGGGCTGTGCTGGCAGGGACGAAGGCAGACACTTGGCTCCATTGTGTCTCTTCCCCTGCCTCTTCTGCAAGCAGGGTGTGATACCTTGGCACAGGGATTTACCAGGTATGATAACCTGGTAAACCTTTTCAGTTCAGCCCTGCCTTTCTTTGGTTCATTTTTTTCCTCTGAGTTTTACTCAACTTGAAATTCTTCCTCTGCATCTCTAACTCTCTTCGTCTAATCAATATGATTAAGTATGCCCCTCGTGGCTTAATTTTGAGTGCACCGGTCCCAGTACATGAGAATCTATTATTTGATTTGTCAGGCATGACAAATCCTCAGCGTACAACCACTGTGACTCTAACAAAACATCAGGTAAAGCTTTATAATGCCCATTCTACAAAATTCATGATGCATAATGGTAAACTACATGAAACTCAGCATGTGGGATAGCAGAGCACTCTGGAACTTGTGAACAGTCAGCAAACACAAACTTCGGTGGTCCAGCTGAGGAACGCATTTACTGCAGATAGCTCAGCATGCAGCTGCAGTGTGAGCTGCAAGTTGGGCTCTGGATGTCAGGAAATGCTGGGAGTCCCAGGCAAAAGGCTGTGAGCTGGTGCTGCCCCTCTGCACAGCAGAGAGACCTTTGGGGCCAGCCAGGAGAGCGGACACTCAGAGACACTGCAGGAGCCAAGGACTCAGCAGGAGGACCCGAGACTGTCATGAGCTTACACTGCAAGGGTACAAAATAAAAAAGTCCCAGGGTGTCCTTTGTTCGGGGTACCTCCTCAGAGGCAGTCAGCTCGAGATGGTTTTGTGTTCTGCATCTTGACTAAATTACTTAAAGGATTCAGATGTCTGAGACCCTGCTATGGGAAGCCTGGGGTTGAGCCAGTAAGGAAACCTTGTCTGGCTGTGTGAGCCTTACTGCAAAGGGGCTTCAGCCCCAGCAGTGAAAAGTCCTGAATGGTGGGAGTTTGACTGCCAGAATGCTCCCTGAAGGGTCAGACAGGAAAGTTTCCTTAGCAGTTTAAAAGACACGTTTATGTTTATCAGTCAGTAAACTGAAAATGTAAGATACTACAGTTTTTAAGATAAGATACTACAGACAATACATTTAATAAACAGTTGTTCTTTTAAAGCAATGCTTACTAATTAAAGAAATCACTCATTCAGATTATTATCAAAATATTTATATAGTTAAGTCACATATTACAGTCCCACAATGAAAAATATACAAATTGCCTGTTACACTAGAACACAAGGAATCGTTTGGAGAGCAAAATATATTTGCATTATTTTTCTACTGTGAAAACATAAGGTTTAGAAACTCATCTCATGACCCTGAATTGCATTAAGCTCATGAATATTTCTTGTAAAACCAGCAGGACTGCCAGCTTGCTCAGCTGCCACAGGTGCAAGTGGTTACTAGGGCAGGGTCACAGTAACAGGTATGCTAAATTTCCCACCGGGAAAGCCTTAAGGTTATCCTTGGTCAAAAGCTTACTTTACTGGAGAGTAAAACTTCCACTACTCTTTGTAGCTATCTTAATTTTAGCCAAGGGCTTTCGCTTCCCACAGGCTCCCTCGTCCTGGCCTCTCTACAAGATGGGGAGTTCAGGGATAAAATGCTTTAACCTCCATTCACACTTCTGGAAAGGAAAATAACTTCACGTGGCGTAAGGTTGTGTATCTGAAGGGGAGAAACCATTCAGAGAAATGGGGCTACTTTGTTCTTTCTTCCGTTCTATCTTTGCAGTCTGGTTCAAATTGTGGATTATTTCCTCCAGTGTCCACAACTGGACCTACAGTCCCACAGCAATCCATGCCAGTGCTAGAAAACCTACATGGCAGCCAGTAAATGGTTTAAAGGCAGAGAAATCTCATGCCTGGCTAGTTTGGTTGGTGCAAACATTCCCGGAAACATGTTAATCTTTGCAAGCATAAACAAAAGGAGCACAACTTTCACACAGCCTTTATTTACCTTAAGATCTTATTTTCCCAAAGGATTTACAGTTACTTCACTAGAGGTGTCAAACTTGCAAACATGCATGCCTGCATCTGTACACAGACAGATATATATAGATACAGATATAGCCATATATATGTGCACATGTTGCTCCAATTTATAAGGAATTTTTTTTTCTAGAGGAACCTGCAAAATAGCTAAACAGAACCAAAATACACATTTCTGAATTATTTAGTATAAAAATGAACAAACAAAAAGAAACAAAATTAAGTCTCTTGCATCTCCCTGCTCTAAGATTTACATACTTACTTTGCAAAATCCTTTAGTACATAGAAGTACTAAAATGACATTACTTTTGCAAACAAAGGTGCTCCACACTGGACAATATCTCCGTTACATGAAGAGGGACTTTACCTGGAAGATCCACAGCCAAACTGGTAAAAAATGCTACCCAGTTTGGCTGGGCTAGCTGGTTTTTCATCTACTGTATATAAAAATGATCAAGCAAATTCTTATTGAAACCAATCTAAGCAAAATGAACAGAAGAATGACTCACAAAAAGAATTTACCTTACCTTCCTCCACTATTTCCACAGCTTTACAGGATTCACAATACAGGTTAGGGGCTAACTTTTAGCTTTTAAGAAAGCAAAAAATTTTTGAAAGACTACTTTTGATGTGATGATTAGAATCACATTTACTTTGCTTCTAGTTAAGAGCAAGCCTTGAGCTTCCTCATACAGCTGTGTAACCTGAACATTACCACCACTGAGGTGGTCTGGTAGACCAAGCAGCCTTTACCATTTTCAGTGAAACAAAACAAATCACTTTGCACTGTACTGGACTTGGAAGACTGCTTGGCTTCCAAGCACTTTTTTTTTGGTTTCCTCAGTCATCTGGGGACATCCAGACCACAAACCAGATGTTTCCTCGAATTAGCCGGTCAGCTGAAACTGATCGATGATTTCATGCTCTGATAATAACTAGGTGTTCTTTATCCTAAACATATATTGTTCAATAACAATGAAAATCATCCTTTATACTATGATTCTCATCTATCTGTAATTTAAAAGTTGAGAGAGATAAACTATTTTTCCACAGTAGCATGGCTTACGAAATATTTTGCAATCTCTTTCGATGTCTTTGGAGGTGTCTTTGAATATCTTTGCTCCAAGGGCCAAAGACCCCTTGAGTGAACTCAGCACCAGTTGCTACTTTCCTTCCACACTCCGCTTCCAACCAGCAACTCATCACACATCTCCTTTCTACCCCTGTACACACAGCTGCAAGCCTGAAGGAGCAGAAAAGTCATCTCAACAGCCACACCACTGCACCAAGTGATCGTGTCTGCGTTGGGTGGTGACTATCTGCCTTTGCCCAGTGCATGACTGTGTGGTGGGTTTTAGCAAAGCCCATGTGTCAGTAATGCCACACTGGAGCAATGTGCTATTGTGGCTTTAATCCTTGGACCTCTGACAACTCCCCACGACTACCATCCCACTGGAATAGCACCTATGGATTGCAGTGTTTCTGACATGAAATTTTATTCTGTAATATCTTACTTTCTCTCTTGCTATGGAACTGATTGCAATTTCAAAACATGGAAAGAGTTCATTTGCAATCTAAAGTATACAAAAATGGATTTTGTCATACGTATTGTTGCCCATTATCACCAAATCAGCAAATAGAAAGCAAAATATAAGTTCTGTTAGCACATGTTAGAGAAGAAGCCAGAAAACAGTTGATTTGTTCGACTATTAGTTCTGAGGTAACAGTGGATGTCAAAACCTAAAAAATGTATTTCCATTTTTAAGTAAAGTGTTCATTATCTTTAACTGAACATGACTGTTCATTTTAAAAGCATTTATCTGTTCACCTATACAGCAATTTAAATGGAAATATTTTTACAGGTCAGCTAGTCTGCTTTTTTTTACTGTAAAGCCAGGAACAACAATTTCTTGAAGCTTTCTACATTTTTTCTTGAAAAAGCATTAATTCCTTAAAAAACAAAGAAAACGTTAGTTGTCCAGGTCCAGCTCAGAAGTCCCACTTCTTTTCTGTTTCCTAAAGTAAAGCAGCCAGAACCTTACATATGTAAGCAGCACCCTACATTGCATTTCTTTGTTCTAATTCTGGTATGTACTATCACCTAATAATGCACATCCCTGTTCATTAGTGCTCCCCAGTAGGGTCACATTAGAAAGACCTCTTCATTACTCATGCACTGCTTGTCAGCACACAGACTGGAGCAAGATTACTAATACATCTGTCTAATTTTACTGAGAATATTGATGTTAAATCAGTCTCATTTACTGTCTGCACAACCAGAAGCCCATTCAACTGGAAAAAAAAATCTTCTTCTTATGAAACATCCTAGGTGGAACTGAGAAGATGCATGTGGTCTATTGGGCTGTATTTGTAGTCTGCAATAGTTATCCAATGCCTTTATTTCAGAGATTACCATATGTAATGCTGAAAACTAAAATTCTACAAAGGGACATGTGCTAATTTTGTATAGGAAAAAAATAAGGGAAAAAAAGGAGATAAAAACCAATACATACCCTAGTAAATTTTCTGGTACGACTCACAGTACGTGAATAACATAAATCCTCTCCCCAACTTGTATTTTAGCTTGCATTAAAAAGTTTTGCCTTTTTTTTTAATTGGCTTTTACAAAATAAATTCCTGTTAAACATTTATTAGGTCAATATTTAGCACTCAATATGAACACCTGTGGTGATTCTAGTTGCTTTCTGCTGCTTCAAAATAAAACAAAAGGTCTCCAATATTCAAGCAATTTTATCCCCTATCATGGGTGTCATCCTAATTAGGCAGAGTGTGATAAAATACAGAGAGGAAAAAAATATAGGGAAAATAAAATCTAAATGATCTAGTGACACTGATTTGTCATAAGGATTATTTCTTGTTCTCTATTAAGTGGTGCAAAGAGTTGAGAGTAAAGCAAGCAAACGAATTTCCACTCTTTCTCAAGGAAAGGAGAGTTCTAATTGCTCTGGTAGAGAGCAGCTACCTCCAACATTACGGGGTTAGACTTCTATATCTCAGCTCTGTCCCTGCTCACTGTGCTTCACTGTCTTTCTTCACTGACATGACATAAAAAATTGCGCCCACTTATTAAATCATTTGCAATTTTTGATCATTCATACACTGTAATATCCTTTACAATTGTTCTGGACTTACTTATCATAAAAGTACAATTTCCAAAATGAAGTCTTCAAACACTTTCTATGTTTAAAAATTTCAGTTCAGTGGTTTCAGGAAAAGAAGTCACAGATATTACAGACAATTTTACTCTGTCATTTTGATCTTTTTAATCAAATGCCACCTCTTCAAAGGACTTTGACAAATCCAGTGTCCTCAAGAGCTAGTTGTTCCACTTGGATTTTGATTGACCGAGCAGTCACAAGAATCTTAAGGGGACAGGGAGTACTGTAACAACTTCATAACTGCATGAAGGGTCTAATTTTTGACTGTTAACTGTTTATTTTGGGAATCCAGTATGATACTGTAGTACTACTGCCTGTGATACTCCATGCAATCTACCAATGGCATACATGTTCGTTTATTATTTGCAAGACTGGAGCACACCAGTGAGTATTACAATACAAATTATTGTCATCTGAGGCTTCTAAAATAAACTTGAGTTTTCCAAAGACACGGGAGGAAAACTGTCCAAATAACTTATTTTTCAGTTTGTTTGAAATTCTGCAAATGAAATCAACATCTTATGTGGATGGGGATTTTCTTTTTCTTAACATTTAAATAGTCAGAAACATATCTGAAAGTAAAAAAATCTCCTTCTGTGTTTGAGTAATTTTGGAATTTCATTGTTTTACACTAAATTCAAAGTAAACTTTCAAAAATTTCGAAATTAAAATGTCAAATACTAAATATAGAAACTGGTATTTAAGTATATCTAATTTGAAGGAGATGAAAGAGACAGGGAGAGAACATGCTGTCAGACATACTGACAAAATTTAAATGGATTAATGAAATATATCAATGGCAACAGATCTGCATGTTTAGCTGAATGATATTTTGGAGGAAACATTTTGTCTGGTTTAATCAAAGCTTGATGCAGCTTTCTGCATTAACTCCAGAAAAGCAACTGCCAGTAGCTGAAGATTTGACTCCTTCCCATTCATTTCATAATTTAAACCAGGAAAGACAATGTAGGTCATGGATATGATGCGTCCCCACCTCCCTTCCCACACCAAGATACTGAGAATTTCAGACAGGGATTAGGCAAAGTCCCAAAGGATAACTGATTGATCAGATAAACTGATTGAACAAGTTACCACGGCATGGATAAACACATTGGCTCCAGAAATCTCTACATCCTGGTAGAAATGGCACAGGTTACAGTGCAACTATTCTCATGTTCCAGTGCCCTGGAACTGCTTTTCTTACTTTCCTATTTGCCTCATGGCAGTAAGTCCTTTCCTTTTGCTTTTTACTCTCTTTTGTTATCTTGATTGAAAGAGACCACATTAACACCAAGACTGCTTCACAAGTCCCCTACTCTGGGTGTGGAGAATACTTTTCAAAATGAAACTGAAACTACTGAAAAGAAAAATTTGGTAAAGGAGTTAAGAGCCAATGTTAATTCAGATAAATGTCAATGAACTCAATCTAATTAACTTTGTGTAAAGCCATTTACATTGAAACCCCCCCCCCCAGTCTAACAAAGAGGAGTCCAACATCAAAGGCCAACAGTATCATGTCTTGCTTTTTTTTTGTTTTGTTGGGGCTTTAAAAAAAATTAACTAGCCACTGCCCCCACCCTGCAATGCAGGCAGAATTTTAGTATTCCAGGTCTGTGAGTGTAGTTCTGTGGCAAATAATTTGAATTATGTTTCAGGGGTTGCAAGGCACCAGACACTCCTAAGAATTTTGTGTTACTGAAAAGTAATAAAATAGAGAGGAAATTGGGCTGACACAATTCTGGAACTACAGAAATGCATCTGACAGACCTCAGCTCTTATCAGTCTTTGACAGGTGCATTTAGGTGCTCTTGGGTTATTGCTCTCAGACCTATTAACCTCTACTGAGCCCAGATTTCGCCTCTTACAGTCAAGATCATGCAGGGATATATGGGGCATGTGATTTAATACAAATCTCCAGAAAGAACATAGTTTCTCACATTCCCAATTTTACTGCCACCCTCAAAAATCTCCTCATAGAAAAAAAGTAAAAGTTTTCCTTTATCTCCTAAGCATAAAGAAGCAGGATGGCAACAGAACTGCTGTATAATGTATTTCCCTACTGGTTGTTTCCTTTGCAGGCTGCTTCTTTTTCAGGGCTCCCAGACAACCACAGCATGTAACTGTGGACTTGGAAACATCTACATTAAGGGCAATTTTACTTCAAAAGGTAACAACAGATAGCACCATGGATTTTATTTTTTGACTTCTTATATTCCTGACCTCAAAAAGTCCAGTTTTCAGCTGCCAATGTGAAAATATCTTTTCTTGCATCGTCACTGTTATAAAAAAATCCCAGAAGATGAAAAATAACTTTTTGGTGTATCTATGCACTGTGGGACTTTGGATTACACTCTTTAGTTGTACCTTGGCATTGCCCATTGCCTTCAATGGGACCATTACAGTAATGGATGGGAAAGTAGCAAAGAACTCTACAGATGCAGCACTAACATTCAGAGATGAGACACCACAGCTTTTTCTCTCCAAAGTTTTGAATATGTAGGGTTTTGCCAAGATAAGGTTTTGGCCAAGATCCAGTGCAGGGAAGTTTGTATAAGAACTGAAAAGAGCTTCTGGCATTCAGCCAAAGCCTCTAGTTGCCATTAGTTCTGAGGCTGGCTTCCTTATTTTAATATTCAGTGCATAGTTTTCATTTCTTGCATGGTACCCCAGAGTACAACACAGTTGCTTTGGCCTCTAGGGAGAAAAGTACCTCGCCTGAAAGAAACTGAGGAAAACTACAAAGCATCATAAAATCACAGTTTTTTATGCTGGAGGAGACCTTTAAGATCACTAAGTTCAACTATTAACCAGTCTGTCTTGGAAAAAAAAGGAATGTGCCACACATCCCAACAAAAAGAAAAAAAACACCAGTACTGTTAAGGCCATTAGCTGAATCACTCTACACTAGTAATTTTATGATGTTCCTAAATGTGCAGTAAATGTCTGCAGGTACTCTTACACTTTTTAGAAAGGTCTGTTTCACAGAGATACGTGGTAAATAAATCAGTTCACTAGTTCTGTGATGTAAGACTCCTACCTCCACCTGGGAGGGGGAAACACATAATACTATCTTGCCCACTTAGATATCTAGCACGTTAGCAAGTCTGTAGAAACTGTAGAGTGCATGTGTAGAGTGCACAACAAAAGGTTTGGGGAGGCGAGGATACACAGGTAGTATTTGCCATTTCGGGCGGATCACATGTCCCAGTGTGTCAATTCTTTTCACCAGTTCCTGGAATAGATAGAACATTGCACCATCCTGCCACGTGGTATCATCACACCCGTCCTCTGATGCTAACAGACAATGCCAAGCCATGGTCTTGCTTTATGACAGTGCTCTGTGGGACTTGGTGTTACCGACCCAAGCTGGCAGTGAGAACAGGGCACCCCCAGCACGACAAAATTAGAACTGTACACGAAGATCTGCAGTGGACACAGTGGAGTAACTCTGTCCTATCCTGCTTGCCATGGTGCCTCACGTCTGCACTTTATTACCTAACTGAGGGTAATAGGCTGTTAGCTAAGGAGAACAGTGCTATTAATGGATTCTGTTACAATATAATGCTTCGTTAACAGAGCTCTCAAAGAAATCAACAACTTCAAAACTCCCATAATCAATCCAATTTAATCTGATACATGCTCTGTCAAATTGCATTTCAAAAGGCTTTTATAATACTGAAATTCAGTTATCTAATAACAGCATTAGCAATGTTAATTTTCTAATCAGAACGCAAAATCATTAATTAACCATGCCTTCTTTAACTAAAAGAAGCTGCAGCTCCTAATCAGTAACCCTACGAATGCTTTGATGTTTATGCATAGAAAGGGTACATTCTCCTCTGGAAATACCTGTGAGGCTTTCATTAGTGCTGGTGTTTGCGTTGGACACAAAATTGCTTCCCTGGTTCTGAGCCCCTCCCGTCCTTCCATCTTGTGCCATTACCTACAGCCCCAGGAGGCTGGTGCTCAGTAGCACCAGCAGCATTCCTGGGTGGTCCTCACTTCCTGGAAACAACACTCAATCATCCAAAGACACCTCAGGTCAGTCCCAGCAGGCCAAAGATGTTGGTTTGCCATCACCTCTAGCCTGTCCTTATATTAGCACAGGGGTACATAAAAGAGCCTGTAATTGTAACAGGATTGGAAACATGCCCCAGAGTAAGAATGGCAATTTTGCCTCAAGTAGAGGATCCACCTATCTCCAGAAGTACTCAGAAGTGAGTAATTCCCCTGAATATGTTCCCAGCACTCAACTATTTGTATTTACAGCTCCTGGGTCTTTCTGAGTGGTCTGAACTCATGGATCTCTGCCAGTGCACAGCTAATCTGAACTTGAATCCATGCAAACTGCTTGCATCCCCATTTTTCTTCAAAAAAAGGTCCCACAGGGCTACTACTTGCCACGCAAAAACCACATCTGTTTGTTGTTTCATCGTTTGTTTGTTTGTTTTGAATCTGCTGCTTAAAAACTTTTTTGGGGAAATGCAGAAAAAATATATGAAATAAATAACTTTAATTTACACCATTATTACTTAAACTCTGAAAGTTCATTCCACTCTCTGGAAACAACTGTTTCCATATTTCAATTGTTATCAAAAAGTCAGCACAGACATAAATTTTCCTTTAGAACAGACCAACAATAAACAGAGGAATTATTTTCAGATTTTTTTTTCAGGCAAAGATTAATGTGTGAGAAGCTTACACTACATATTTAATATATTATTTGAACAAAAGTTAAAAGCAGAATAGTAAAACAATAGTTCAGCAACTGTTCTTGCCATTTACAGGGAATTCAGGGAATTACAATTCAGGGAATTAATTTTCTAGGAAAAAACTCTGCTCCATGCTCCAGGAATATACCCTTTAAATGTGATGATAAACCAACTAGCAATTGTATATCCCACACCAAAATTAAATGACAGCTTTAATGTTACTCAGGAAAATAAAACATATTGCTACGGCTACAAACTTTTTCATGACAACACTATAAGATAAAAACAAGAAAGCAAGAACGTATGCACAACTTTTATTTTCATAATAATAGATTGCCATGTAATAGCTTATTTGCTTTTTAAAAAAAAAAATCTATTTTTCAGGCAGAGCATTCACAGAGAATAAACCATAAAACACAACCATCATGAAGTTTCTTACACCTATATCTAAATAAGTAAATGGCTCTCAGACTGTGCTCCATCTGTCAAGAAGCTAGTGAGGGAATTTAGTCCCTTTCAAGACTGCTGGCAACTGGTTCCTTAGCCTCAAGCATGTATTTCACTTTGTTTCCCCCATTTGTAAAATATTTGTGCTTTGGCCTGAAGAACAATGCAATGTTCTCAGTGCCTTGTTCAGCTGAGCATTTCGAAGGAAATATGCTTAACTCTATGCATACAGGTAATTGCAATGACTTTGACATAACAGATTTTCTTGAAAAGCACAAAAAGAGATTTTTTCTGAGATGAGCCTTGAAAAACGTCTGTAACTTGTGTTTTAAAGTAGAATTGCTAAAAGCCTATTGGATGGATCATAAAGTAATGATTATTTTCACTTTTAGGTTGGCTACAAGTAACTTGTAGCTGATAGGGTGTAATTTCTTTCTGAAGTATAAAAGTGCCCCCTTAAACTCTCAGCTACGGGAAATAGGGTCCTGCCCTGACATGATTATACCATTGATTTCCTTCTCTTTCAACTTTTTTGTTTATTTTCAGTTTTTAAAATAGCAGATCATTGCTGATGAGAACATCTAGAAAAAATGAAATTTCTGTGTTTGGTGCATACATGAATAAACTGTTGCAAATTGGACCTCGAGTTGTTTTGCCATGATATTTGCCTAGGAGATGTCATTGCACGCACAGCACACATAGCTGAGCACTGAATCTTTCTGAAATCTGCAGCTGTCCTGGAAACTATAAAAGAAGTTGGTTTTGGCTGATTTTACTTATTTTACAAACAAAAATGGAAACAGAAGCTGATAGTTAACGTCCCTTCACCAAACTACTGATTCTGTAGTTGGGTGAAACCATTTATGTGCTTCAGCAGAAACCCTACTGACCTTTTTTTTGGGACAAAATAAACTGCCTTTGACATCTGGTGATCCAGTC
Source organism: Ifrita kowaldi (assembly GCA_013398055.1). Lineage (NCBI taxonomy): Eukaryota > Metazoa > Chordata > Aves > Passeriformes > Cinclosomatidae > Ifrita > Ifrita kowaldi. The sequence continues at coordinate 333,724 of VZRS01015242.1, forward strand.
AGGAGAAAAATTCAGCCCTATTTTTCAGAAAAATGAGAACAGCATCTCCCATTAGCTTTCTGGCTGATGGACGGCATGTGTCATCAGCATACCACTCCTGGAAATAAGGCACCAAATGCCTGATCAGTAGAAAATGAATCAAGCATAGACTGGGTGGAATTGGAAGGAGCCTGAAAGACACTCTCATTACAACCCCTGCGAGGGGCAGGCACACCTTCCACTAGGCCAGGCTGCTCAAAGCCCCATCCAACCAGGCCTTGAACACTTCCAGGGATGAGGCATCCACAGCTTCTCTGGGCAACCTGTGCCAGTGCCTCACCACCCTCACAGGAAAGAATGTCTTCCTAATACCTAATCTAAATCTTAGCATAACTTCCAGGAGGACCTGCTCCATGACTTTGCTGGCCACCAAGGTGAGACTAACTAGTTTCCCGTGTCTTACCTTTTTCCCCTTTTTAAAAATGGAGCTTATGTTTCCCCTTTCCAGTCAGTGGGAACTTCCCCTGCCTGCCATGACTCTTTAAGTATGCTTCCAAGCATTATTTTATAAGCAGGTGTTTTCACAGTAGGCAATCAATGGGGGTATCCAGCTTTTTTTGACTTTTAAAAACCACAGGTACCTTTTTCATTCAAAATCTATGAATTATGTTCCCAACTAAACAGCATGACGTAGAGTAAAATAAATTAGTGGCCCTGGAAGTTTGTGCTCCCTCAGACTCTCCCAACACCCAGGTGTGGGGACTGGTGGAGGCCATGGAGCCTCCCAGCCAAGCCCTGATCCAGACAAAGAACTATCCCATTTAGGAGCAAGGTAACACACATCTGACACTAAGCCCCCACACAAACAGTACATTGTATTAAATGTCATTTTCAACCTAAGCATCTAAAGACACAAGAGAAAAGGATACTCTGAACAAACAAAGAACTTCCATTTTTTATCTTCCACTACATCTTCCATTTAAAATGGTATTACAAGCTATGGGCATATATACTGCAGAGGTGCCATTTATTCACCTTTAGGTTAAAAGCATTCCTAGTTATAATAATTATCTCTAATGATCTAAAATTATGTACTCATCATTTTCTTATAGCTGATTACTTCTCCAAAGCCAGCCTGATGGTTAGGCAATAGTGTGCTCTGCTATCTAGACTTGAGTTACAGTTGAGTATTCGATATACTGAATATACATCACACTTCTCATACACTACTTTTAATTTAGCCTGAAGAAGAACTGTTGAAGCAGGTGATTGTATGCTAACAAGGGAAAGATTGTGGACAGTTTATTACCTAAACATGGTTTTATGTCATTAAATCCATGACATGTCATCTATCATACCAAATTGATAAGCAATTCCTGGAATATTCATCATTAAGTGAGTTAAATTTCTATATTCAAGAACAAATGGAATGGATGTGGTTAAGAATTATTTTAATTAATACATCCAAAGTTTAAATGGTTGCTATTAAGTAACTAGAGAAATATTTGCCACAAAACATATACAACATCATGGCTGATCCTGTAGCTTTTGCATTCAACAGCTCACATTGTACTTAAATATCAGTTTCAGAATTCTGAACATTTATGATGAAGGTACATTTGTCCTATTTCTAGCCCCTCTTCCTGGAATGACTTTGAGAGTTCAAGAAAAATAGCTGCAGCAGGACAAAATGGAGGAAAGAAAAATTCTACACATTCTACTCCAGCATCTATTATCTATGCGCCATCTTCCATTTATCTTTCTTGCACTGCAAAGCCAGCCCAGCCTATTTGTCTACCTCCTATTAATGAATTATGAATATACCTGATAATTAAAATTCGGTATTTACAATCCTGGCGGTGCAGTGGTACAATGTGTGATTCAAAGCTGTCGCTCTGTGTTAAGAGCAAGGTATGCAGATCTCCAGGTCTCTGGCAGCATTTCAAGATGTCTTGCTAGAAACATTTAGCAGACACACTCTTATGACATGGCCACAGTGTATTAACCCTGAAGAGCAAGATAAAATCCCCCATATAATTTCAAGGAATACAAACAAGCACTAATTAGTTTGCTTATTAAAAAGTCTGAAAGTTTCCTTCTGAAATCACCTCTTTTTGGAGTCACTTACATTCATCTTAGTGGCTGCAATTGAGCTTTTAATGGCAGAACTCTCCCCGCAGTAAGCCTGAAGCTGATAATCAGCATTTTTAGGCTCTTACCTCTGTGGAAGAAATGCTGATGCCCTCTCCAGCCCTGCTGCCTGGCCACCCTCTCCGGTGGGGATGTGGGTGGGCAGCTCCATGTCTGGAGCCCAGCAGCTGGCGGGCAGCCACGGAGGTGGGCACTGCTCCGCACGGCTGGAGCTCAGGGCAGCTTTGTTCCATTACTCTCAAAGAGCTGCTGCCTCCCCAACTTTTGAACAACTTTACCAGCTAAACCTCACCCCCATCCGATAACCAGCCCTGCCTGTCACCCGAGTGCGTGCACATCCCTTCCCAAGGCCCAGCTGGGATGGGACGGCGGCTGCAGGGACAGCGTCATCCCACAGTGAGGGGGTGCCACAGCCCTGCGTGGGAGCACTGACACATCTCCGGTGGCGGTGAGGCAGCAGCTCCTCCGCAGGGCGGTAATGACCCGTGAAACAGCATCAATCCAACACAACACCTGCCCCCTTGTGCCTCGCTGAAATGGAAAGTACCAGCTCTGCCCACACTCACCCACTTCAGAGTTTTCTTCTTTTTTTTTTTTTTAATTAAGATTTCTAAGATTTATGCAAGTGATTCTTGGTTATTGGTTTTGAATCTGAGATAAAACAAAACAAACTCAAAAAAAACTCAAAAAAAACCAACATCAAAGCAAAAACCATAATCCCAAGCACATCTGAAAGATCACACCTGAATGCTCACATCTCTTGTTCACGCTTGATCACATCGCTAACCCTCTTCTTACAAAGACATGCACGTTAGAAGGACTTCTTTTGCCCCGTCTGCAGAAGGACTTTCCTTCAGGTCACAGTTGGTCTTTTTAACTAAAGAATGTGGAAAACACAGATGGCAGGTATGACAAAAAATATGAAATATATATTTGTAAAAATCATCTCTGATAGTTGGCAGGTTCCTTTCATAAAGCTTGGTGGATGTGATGGCCCAAGAGGGAAGGTAGAAGGAAAGGCAACACCATATCAGGCAGTTCACTGGGACTTGACTTCACTCATCTCCAGCTGGCTATTCTTGTTTTTCCAGGGTGCCCTCATTACTGCCTAGAACCAAGAGATCTCCTGTAGTCTCTTGAGATCCACAGTGTGCTCTGGGCAACACCACAGACAATGACCGAGGAGCAAGAGGGGCAGAACAAGGTGCTGAAAATCACTATCATCCTCTGAGCATGTGGAGTGGGACAGAGGTGACTCACTAAATGCTTCTACAGTGCATGTGCACATCCCTGAATATCAGAAAACAATAATTAAGTTGAAATATGTAAGGACAGCACCTAAAATACAGTTAAATGGACTAGTTGCTGCTCAGGGACAAATTTCACTCTGGTTTTACATATCTGCAAATTCTGAAAACTGCCTTAAGTCTCTGAAATGTCTCTGGCTTCCCTACCCTGTGAGGGACAGCAGAGCACTGAGCCAAAGCTTTGCCCTGGGAATTTCTAGCTGCTCATTTTTTTTTTGTTCTCCCACTGGGTGCTCCAAATAAGCAACTGGATGAATGTTATCACAGAGTTATTATTTCTGTCATAAATTTTCAAAACTACCTATATGTATAACTGTAAGCCAAAGTCCTTCAGGGACTGTCATAAATCCAAAAGCTGTCTGAGTGCTAGATTTAGTATTTTGATCATTGAAGTGGCTGAAAGTAGTACAAAAATACATGTACAGAAGGACAGCTCTCTGTCAGCTATACACATTTACACAGGCTTCTGGGCAACAGTTTCAACCAGAAATTAACAACTTGGTCTAAGTAAATTAATTCCCATCCAGGCTTCCAACAGAGTATTGGAATTTGCCCTGCCAGGATGTGCAATGCTTAAAGAACTTAAAGTCTCTTCCTGAAAAGAGTCTCCTAAAGGTTTACAGTTCTCCACATAAAGCCAAAATACACCATTTTAAAGGTATTTAAATGTTTTATAGTGCTTTCTCTACATACAGATGGAAGAAACCAAGTTAGATGTTTTTGCATGTATCTGTCTCTGCAGTTCAACCTAAGACACCATCCCAAAATGCTGTAGTGTAGTCACAGTGACTTGTTCCTATTATCCCAAACCTCATTTCGTGGGTACAAACACTGTCAACCAAATGCGTAATTCGAAACACAAGTAACAATCCTAAGAAAACAGTCCGAGATCCAAAAATTAAACTGGGTAGGGGCTCTACTGGATGAACTGCAGATGCAGGAGAAAAAGGTCCCGAGAAGGACAGGGTTGGCAGCCATGTTCTGCTCTCCTCATGTCCTTCACAAAGCCAAATGGAGATGGAATTACCTGGGTAAACACTGGAGTGGTAAAAACAAGATACTCCAGCAAACCTCAGCTGCAATCCTTTGAGACCACTGTGAGGTGTTACAATTTCCAGGGGATTACAGCCAAACAGACATCAGGGACAAAACATCTGTTTGGTGAGAATGAAGAGAAGAGAGTGAGAAGTATTACACCATAACCTGTGAGACTGCCTTCTCATACAATGATGATGGCCAGTGGTAAAAGTATTTCATCCAGTGTGGCACTGGGAACGGCCACATCCAGGCTGCCCTCAGTGGAGGTCTACTGTGGGTCACAACTGGCTATATAGGGAGTAGAATTGTAGTACATCCTCGGCTTTAGGAAGTCTCAGCCATTATTTTTTCTCCTGAAGTCAAGCATCAGGATAGCCAGCCACATTAACGGAAGTGACAAACAATTCTTTCAGTCACCTGTGCTACAGATGCAGGGAGACAGTCTGCTTCGTTCCCGTCTTCTGACAGGATTTGAATGCTTCCATCTCTGTCTGTTGAGAGAGGTGACAAAAAGGGGCAGGTTCCCACTAAAAGTTGGAATTGTTCTGTGTTCTCAATGTGGAAAGTTACAGTCTACATCAACAAGGAAAAAAAAGCAAACCCTAGGATTTTTAATCACTTTCTAGTTTTGGCTCAGTAAAAAAACTATAGCAGTACTTTCCCATGGTCACATACCATAAGGAACTTATCATCATCACAGCACTAATAGGTACAAAGTTTTGAAAGCTTGACATTGAACTTTATAATTTTAGTTAAACATGAAATACTCTTATTTGGGCCAAGAAAAGGGCCCAAGGGATTTTTTTCAGTGGATAGAAACTGCTAACTTACTGTGCCAATAATCCAGCAGTTTGCAGACAATACTTTCACAGACAGTACCAGACAGGAAGGCAGTACATTGTTGTAATGCACATCTTAAGGAATAGCTGTGTGTTACATTTTTGGTGGCACACAACTCTCTTAACTAGTACTTCTAAGACCTACATGATGTGCAGTCAAGAAAGGAAAATATCTTATGTAAGCATGCTCCCTCTGAACTGGAGAGATTATCCTTTAATGTTCTCCTGCCTTTTATAGGCACAAGAGGAAAAAAACACTTCTTCATGGTGCCAATTCCTCTCATTCACATTCTCTTTCATGACTTCATTTGTGCAGTCAATTGCTCACAGACATGAATAGAAAGGTGGCAGTACAGCCCTGCTTTACCATATCAAATATAAGGGAGGAGGAGGGTGAGGCCCTGGAGAGCAGTTTCTCAAGGTGATGCTGCTGGCAGGGGATATCCATACCTTTTCAAAACGGTAACATTATGCTGGATCTCATTTTAATCTCTCAGACACTATATAAGTGCAAGGAACTGCAATAATTATTATTATCCTATTATTGTAATTGCTCAAAGGATTTTCTGCTAGTCTCCCATTTAGCATAGTATGTGAACAGCTGACAAAGAAAATGTGATTAAGGTGTGAAGCTCTGGTGCCTGCCAGCTGTTCTGAAGAGCAAAAGATTCCCATCATAAACAGTAACTGAAAGAACGATGGGTTTTCTGGTCCTTTCATCAGGAAATAAAATGACAGTAGTCCTTCAACATCTGTTAGAGACCCAGAAAAGAATGGAGGGAAGCAATCCAATTCATCTGCATGAACTGTTTTTTGTGGTACAGCACCACCACTCCCTCAAAGTGCTGATCATGTTGGAATCCAAGTCTGACTTGGGGGAGTAAGACAGAGATGGGAACAGGCAGAGTTTTTCTGAGGTCATATAAGGATGTAATTTCTTTTCTGTTTGTAACCAAGAAGCAAATGGTTTTTTTCTCTTTTCCTTTCCTTCCTTTCCCTGCAGTAGTTAAGCTGACAGTTATCTGCAATCAATACAATACAGGAGCTAATAAGCTGCTGTGGCTTCTGGTGCTGAACCCAGAAGCCACAACAGCCTGTCCCTAGCTGTAAGGTAAGGTTGGGACATTATGACTTAGCTTCTGGGATGCCAAGACCCTCTTCTTGGGGGTGCAGAGCACAGGAAGCACCATGTCAACTGCTTCCACTGGTGATGCATCCTGAATACTGTTCCCAGTTTGTCATGTAAAGCTGGGGCATGTAACAATAAAAAACAGAGAGAGAAAGATAGCTGATGGAAGAGAATAGAATTTTATTTGTGTCTCTTGGAACAGTATGTTTTAGTCTTATGCTCTTCTGTATCTTTTAACTCCTCCTGTGCTTCACTGGACATGTGGACTAGGTGTTAATTCCCCCTCTGTACTAAGTTTCCAGCTTGGCACGAGCACATGTTCACCTTGAAGTTTTTTAAAGTCATGTCAGCTCACACCAGCTATAATCCCTGGTTCACACACACCAGCCACACCTTCCAGCTGTTTTCAGAAGAAAATACCCCACGCAGCAAGTAGTGCTCCATGTCAGCCTGTTCTCTGCTCTCTGAAACCTCTTTCCCCAACACTGAATAATGGTGTTTCTCTAAAACACAGCTCCTGATGTATCTTGAACTCCTTCTCCCTCCCAAATGAGGGTCAATGGAGGGCAAAGAGCCCTTCAGGAGCTTCAGGAGCAAGATCTCAAACTCATTAAAGTCTTTACTCCAGGTAATCTCTCATTTCTGAGTCTGCAAATGTGCCTGAAGAACCAGGGCAGACCCACCTGCCACCTGGGCTCCAAATCATCTCACACAGCACCTGCTGAAACCTTGTCAATTATCTGCTGCACACATGCAGCATTAACTGTGCCTGGTTCTGAGTTGTCTGAAAACACCTTTACATTTTCCAGCTGATTTTAATAATAACTGAATAATAAATCACTTAAGTAAAGCATTTAATGGATGGAGTGGTAGTAAACAGGACATTGTAAATACAACTATTAGTATACCAATAATTAATTGTTGAGGTCTTCTGTTACTATTTGTCCCTGTTTTAGTGACTTATATAGTATAAGGAAAGAAAGGATTTGTCCTTTTTTTATTCTTTCTATATACATTTGCTATTCAGAATAGTGCAACAGATCATCAAAGACAGCTAAGGGAGCACTTCTTGTATTCCTTTATTCGGTCTTTTGCTTTCTGCAAATATTCTTGTGTTTTAAACCTCATTCATTATCATGTTTGTGTTCAGGCTGCAATCTTCTCTGACACACAAAGCAGATGAAACTAGGGATTTCCAAAGCTAAATTCATAACTCTTGATATCTTAACAGCCCAAAGGCTCCAGGTGAAAGCAGTAATAGATTCATATCCTCTGTGACTCATAGAACCTGAAATATGTGTAACATATATGACCATTAAGTTGTATTTGTAGGTAGACGAGTCTGTGAATACAAACAATGGGGATTAGCATACATTTGTTAGCAAAAATGTACTTAATGGTCTCGGAACATATTTATCAAGCTTATATTACTGTTGCTTCAAGCCACAGTCCCTGCTGGGGTTAGGAGATCTTTTTTTCTTATGAGAGGGAAAAAGCCCCACCATTTGTGTCCACCTGAAGTATTTTTCAAGGGAACTTGGAAAAAGTCCCAGTAAGTCCTCACAAGTCTTGGCATACCTAAGCCATGCTACTAAGGGTGTCCCACACCACCCTTCTGTGCTGTGTTGTACCAACCATCCAGAACAAACCTCAGGGGCCCTGGGAGCTGCACAACCCTGACAATTGGATCAAAATCATGCTGATTATGTAAAGACCAACAATAAACCCAGTGGACATTTTTTTTTCTTGCCTACTCTGTATGGCTCCTACATTCAACACAGATCAATACATTGGGTGACATATCCCAATGATGGGCTAATGACATGAGACTTTATCTGCAATTTTTTTCAGTCTTCAAGTCAACACTAGATTTATTCGGGAAAAAAAGTTATGGGTTGGATAAAGGTGCTGAGGCTGGCTGACAAGCATCTTGATGATCTCACTGGGTGACCAAATGGTCCCATCTAGCCATAGAATACAATAATCTGTGAACATTATTACATGCTATCCACACTCCCACTTATTTTGGTGACCTTTACTTTTTCTTCTTTGAAGCAATGATGCTCATAGCCATCAGTCAACATTTCCTCCCCCAGACTGCTTTCACATCTCTCCTACATCATCTGTAAGGACTTGTAACTTGGATCACTTCCATACGGTGCTACAGCCGACCTTCCAGACACACACGTTCATGGGACATATGTAATCCTGCAGGAGATGCCTATGAAGGTCCTCCCAACACACCTCTTAGGCTCTTTTTCTTGGACCTTTGCTTGTGTCTGCAGACAGCAACTCTAATGATTATCTATATAACATATCACTTACAGTATTACTCTGCTGCTTTTACCATCCAAGAGAAGCACTGAACAAAGATAATGATTTTTTTAAAAACGACCTGAGAAAGAAAAACCCCTGACCAGCTCTCAACTGGAGGCCACACAGCTATATACAGAGACAGTGTTAAGAGGGTGTGCAAGCAGCCCCAAAAGCCAGCTTTTTACTTGGTTTGTGCTTTCTACTTGGAGGATAAGTGAGAAAAACTCCTGAGTCAGCCAAGAGCCCATGACTATTGATTTTTAAAGGAAATTATCCTCCCAGCTGCAGTGTTTTTGAAAAGCCCACTCTTAAACACTCTTCTCAGTTTAAACGAATGGAAATTACGAAGGCTGGAGGCCTTTATTAGCAAACCTCTCCGGGACAGATCCACACAGAAAACCTGGAGGAAATCACTAAATGAAGATCCTACACTACTCTGCTGAGACATAAGGTCTGTAAAATTTTCCCTTTTCCCCTCATCAACTTCGGTGAGGAAACAGAGGGCTCAGTGTATTGACAGACACATGCTATTTAAAAAATATTGTATCTTTTTCTTCTGAATTTTACATGAATGTTTCTGTGTTTGATAAAATCTTTTTCCCTTATACTCAATGTTTTCCAGACCTTAACACAGCATCATCCAGATCTATATTTCATGTTAACTACTCACGTGAAACACTTCTACTGAACATCAGGAATATTAAAGTAGAACAGGAAGCTTTTGGGGACAAATAATATGCTATATTTCGTACTTTCTTTGCTCTACAAGAATTTCCTCTCTTTCTGCTGTTTCTACCTTGAATATGTATTACATGAATCGCTTTACCCACTGGGAAAACAGATCTGACCCTGACATTGTGACATCAGTGAAATCTCTAATAAAAATAAATCACAGGATTGTTTGGGTTGGAAAGGGACCTTGAAGATCATAAAAAATGAAGCATAACACACACCTGAAAAAGAAATTAACAAAACCAGAATATTTTTAATAATAATTCCTAATTATTTTGCAAAATAATTTCTATTACTAACATATGCATACCCTCTTACATCGCAATGTGAAAATGTAAATTCCATATCCTTGGACACTGGCAAGCAAAGCATGAAAGTCTCAATTATTTAACTCTCTCTACCTGTAAACCTTCCTAAACCAATCTGATGGATATTCACTAGGAATACCTGAACTGTAAAAAAGATGATGTGCAAATAAAAATGAAGTTCCAATTTTATGCATTTAAAAGTTTACCATGAAAATACACCATAGAAGCAAATGGAAGAGCATGCATGCAGAAATGGCACACAATCTACCCCACAGAGGGTCTGAAAGAGAGAAACAGAAGAGCTGTTATGAGTAGTTAAATAATTACGTATTTTAAGATGTATTCAAAATGTGTTTAAAGCCTTTCCCCACAAATAATCTAATAAATAACCTAGTGAAAAGTGTAAGTACTTTTTCTTTCTCTTGGGCTGTATTTGTATTTACCAGAAAAAACAACTGCATGTTGGCCATGAATATAGTGAAAGGTACTGCACAAGCCTGCATGCTTCAGGAGCAATTGCTGCATATAAATACAACACTGAAATAGCCTGTGGAACACAAGAAAACAATAGCCCAACTGACTCTGTAAACAGGCAATTATGTACCAGGGGTCCAATGTCTAAACATTTTGGTTTCTAAAATTAACAGGAGTTAAGCAATTTAATACTTTAAAAAATTTGAGCTATGAGATGAAAAATGAGAATGTATTCACCTTGCAAAAAAAGTGGATTCCTACTATTCCTTCTCTATGAGAGGTTCCAATCTGCCATCACTGCTCAGGTAGAGCCCCTATTTAAAACAGCTCTGTCTGGGGGAAAAAACTGCAGGACAAGGGCCAGTGTTTGCATTGGAATTTATTAATGTTAGCATAGCTGGTCAAAACACAGCCATTACAGTAGCTTTGCTGTAAGTATCCTGGTATTCCCACTTGAGTCCAACACAAAACTTCTCTGTAGTCAGTTCTGGAAGAACTGGTGAAGAGGAAGGACGAGCTGGGTCTTTCCAATGCATTGCCAGGACAAGGGTGACAAGGTATGTGTCACTGTGGTTCCATCTTCTTACCACAAGGAATCAGGAACCCAATAGCTGCAATCATTTGTACAAGTAAGGCAGACACTTCATCTGGACTATAGGAAAAAGAGTAGGGAATAAACACAATCCTCACAAAGAAGCAGCACTACTGAGAGAAGACACTTGCCCTATGCATTATTGCACAGAGGAGGACAGACTCTCCCAAGTGCTCAGCAGTAAGCAGCTCCCAACAGAACGGCAGGTGCTGCTAAAGACTCCGGAAAATACTAGAATCTCTCTGAGTGCCAAAATGTAAGGTAGCCTTTCTATTTGAACTTGGGTGCCTGAAAGCACACATCAGTAATATAGAATTTTTGAGATCCCTTCAGACATAACTGCACTGACAAACAACTGAATCCATATCAACATTGATAAATACCAGTTAGATCTTTAAAAACCATAATAAAAACCAAAAGCTATGTAAGAATCCAAACTAGACAGAGGAAAATGTTAAAACTTCTGAGAAAATTTTAAAAAATAAAACACCACCAAAATTTCCAAACAAGACACTGTGATCAGATACTTTTGAGTGAATTTATTTTCCAGAATTCAGAGCAATTCTTGATTTACACAGGAATAAATTATCTAGTTTGACTTTGTGTCCTATCACATAACTTCGGTATGCCCACCTCAGCTGCAGAAGCAGACTTGGTGCTGTACTAGTCCAAAATCTTTGCCTCAAGCTAAGTACCCAGAGGAATGGAAATCCACAGAAGAGGCCAATTTTTCCCTTTAATTACACTGGTACAATCATAGGGACATCTTCACTTTTGCACTAGCACAAATTTCATACCCTTAGATCAGTCACATATTAAGGAATAGGAACTATGAGAAATGATTGTTTGGTCCAACATGTTTAAATACAAAGAACTTCACCTGCTCACAATCTGAAACTGCACAATTCATAGTAGGATCTAAAACCATTAAGAAATCAAAGCAGACGTCTTCCCCGCTCATGAACAAGCAAGTCTCAAAACAATCAAGACCTAAAAATGAAATGCATGAGTTATTTTGACTAGCATACAAACTTAGATTACAATGATAAAGCTGAAGTTAATCAATTTAATTTACTTGTTAAAGTGCTTTGTCCTACACAAGAAGTACTGTGCTGCACTGGCTTCTGCAGGAGGAATGAAGGAACACAATCTTTCTTAGTAATCCTCTGAAATGAACATTAAATTATTTCTATAGGCTACTATAAAGCTTTTGAGTTTAGAGTTTTAGTCAGTCCAGCAACATGCTAGGACAAAAGTTGTATTGAATGCCAGGGAAATGAATGTTCTGGATTTTCAGGGTAGAAATCTGACTGTATGTCAGCAAAGGCCCATCATTTATTTTCCCAACAATAACCTTGAAAATTAAAACCAGACCCTGATGGACTGGAGATATTGACAGTTGATCTTCTCTTTGTTGTATAGCTATTTACAAATATCACATTTAGAGCTATGAAACTCTTCAAATATGGATGTTCTTATCTCTTAAAAATATACAGAATCCTTCTTATGTCAGATGACACCCAAGTACACACACGTTCTTTGATTTCATCAGCAAGTGCTAATAATAAAAATATTAAGAGAAATTGTTTTCAGTAATTGGAGCCTAGCTTGAGATAAATTCCATATATTAAAGAAAAACACTCACTTCAAAAGGATTTCTGTAATCAAACCTATCTTAGCAAGGTAAAATTTAATCCAGTTCCATCTTTCTAGCCAACTGGTGCACTATTTGCTTTTGCAGTTACAACCTGACTGTATGGCAACTCCCAACACACTCCAAACTGCATCCTTGGGAATACTGCACTGCTCTTGATAGCAAAACACCATTCAGCTGTATGAAACCTCACTTTCTAAATAAAGAACACCATGGTTTTAAATGACACTGATTATTCAACCAAGGTTATGCTTCTATTGCTAAATTGAGTTATAATTATAAAGCAGAATTAATAACCAAATTTAATGAAAATCCCATTATGATGCAGCTGAGTAAATCAAAGTTGAAACTGCTGTAGGTAAAATGACAGACAGTCACAATATAAGGGCAATACTACATGTGAGTCTATTTCCTTAGCTTTCTGGAGGTCTCAGCAGAAATTTAACTCCAAAATGACATTGCCTCTCCCCTCAGTAGCATGCACAAGCCCAGAGAACGACACACAGGGGTGAAGGTGGCGAGGGAGGCTCCTGTCTGTCCTCAGGGCTGCCTCTGACCTCAGTAGATCTTCCCCAAAAACTTCATTCCCACTGGTGAGGCAGAATCAGGCCCTCAAATTCCAGGTCATCAACTCCGCATAAACTTAGAGGGCATAAGAATCAAAGCACTAACTCTTGGAGAAAGAGGAAAGTTATTCCAAGATTCAAAATTTTTAATTCCAGTGGGCTTTTCTTTTCACCCATGTGGCACATAATAAACAAGGTTATGTTTTGGGGGTTTTTACCTCCTGGGATTAAAATCTAGTAAGAACAAAGTGTGCAAAAGAAGAAAGAAGTGTCTGATTTTCCCTAAATTACACTTATTAGGTGTATTCATATCAGAATACGTGAAGTCAAACAGACTCAAAGCTTTACTTTTAGTATGAAACTCTAATGAAAGACTTGTATCAAACTCTCTTCTTCCCCTTTAGCCTAATTCTGTGCAAGAACTGCAGACTGCTATAGATTAAGGATTTTTTAAACTTCAACAGAAAAATTCTCAACCACAAGGCAAGAGCTGAAAGGCAAACAGTTATTTGTAAAATTATAGCACTACCACTCCTAAGTATTCAAGCATGTTTAATGTTGACTGCGTTGCTGAGATATAATAATGTACTATACAGATGGTGCACGGAGGGAAGAAAATTGTTTTGCATTCAGCTAAAGAATAAATATATACAGTCCCCTCCAAAAATCAGTGTATTGCTCCAGCACCTGAAATCAAACTGAATGCAGGTAGATTTCTAATCATGAGCAGAATTTCCTGCTTACAAGGTGCAGACCAACGTATGCCAATAGACAAATGTTTCAGCTCTGGTGTATTGTGTTACGATGAGTAAGAATCTTGTACTATTCATGTTTTGGAATAATTTCAGCTCTGTCAGTAAGAGGGATTCTCTGAATAATGTATGTAGTGCAAAAAAAATGAACAGAGTTTAAATAAAACACGCAAATATGAAGGGAAAAGAAAAAGGACTGAAATCTCCAGAGTGATATAGATCAGATCAATTTTGCTAACTCACAACAGATTCTATCTGCTAAAGCAACATATTTCATATGCATTCATGATTTAAAATAAAAATACTAATGTTCTAGGCCTGTTTGAAGAAAACAAAAATGCTGAAATGAAGAAAATAAAATAACCACTGGAAATTAGCTATGACACTGAATAAACAAAATTATTCCAGTTCCAAAAGTACTCTTGGGTGAACATTTTGATATATGTTTTTTACCTAGTGAAAAGAAAAAAAAAACATTAAAGTTTTGCCAGTGCTGCAGGGAGTTACCTGCTGGTATGCCATCCATAATCCTTTGGAATAATCTGTCTACTGTCCCTGACACATGCAAGGGGTCAGGCCCTGAATCTTCACAAACAACCTCTGCAGCAAATGCAAACAGAAACAGAGGAAACTGGTAATGTCTCAGAGCTTTATGCTTGAACTCACATGAATATTCATCTCAGTCCAGCAGCTCTAAGGCTTTTGTACTGTATATTTGGGGACATGTGCTCTGAGTAATTTCTGTGCAAATAGCAAGGTCCAAAGCCACCGATTTCACAGCGGTTCAGCAAAGAGTTTTCATTTCATATTGCCATGAAATCACTTAATTCAGAGCTGATGGTGGGGGTTTCTTTAATTAGGCTAGAAAAAGTCACACATCTGCACTTTAGAAGCCTCTGTCAAGCCAGCAAATTCAATCACATGGAAGCCAGTGTCCTCCAGCTATCAGACAATTGATTTTTGCAGGATTCTGCTCACATTTAGCTTAAGGAACATGAGATATGTCCATTCAGTTGTCAGATGGTTTGCCTACATTTCATTAGGAGAAGATCTCCTGTTTAGAATATATCCTTCAGTATTAAAATGTTTTTAAAAAGAAGACGTAGTCAGATTATTGCCACGAGACTGCAAAACATGAAATAAATGCAAACTCGGGCTAATGCAAAAATACATTTGGGTTTAAGTGGCGAGTAGAAATGTACATAAGGCCTCTAGGATTACTTCTATTTAATACAGACATGTGCAGAATTATATGAGCATACACACACATGAGCATATAAATACACTTTTCCCTTTCTTCTCTGCCTCCCCCCATACTACAAGGATTCATCATTTCTAAAGCCATTAAACACTTTGGAACTGAAACTGGGTTCAGCTTAAAGAGGAAAAAAAAGGAACAGGTTATGAATCACTATTTCTATAAATGACAGCAAACATAATGGGAGAGATGTTCCTCAGTTAAATTAAGGCAAAGATAACAAGGTGGTTGGAATGAGAGAACAATCTGCTGCAAATAGTGTAAATGGGCAAAGTTTTGGGCAAACACTTTTTGAATTTAAGGTGTCTAGTTTTACACAGAAAAGTGGTCCAATTTGAGACAATTTGAAATTTGTGCAAATCAGAATTACGTCACTAACATTTAAATGGAAATACTGAGCAATATCCTTAATCCAAAAAGTAACAACAGCCTGAGAAAATTGTCAGAACTAGATGCATAGGCAGAATCTAAAATAATTGACATCACCTAAAATTACTGATTTTAGTATACAAAAATTTTAGTCCCATCCTCTTTTACTAAAAATGTAAGTTTGAAAAAGGTACTGTGTCATTGGTCTCCATGGAATAAATATTATCAGTGCTTGCAAAAGTTGACATGAACTGTAATATTTTCTCAATGAACTACACCTGCACAGACCTGATTCCTTCCAGTTTCAAAGGATCTTTTGAAATGTTTTCACCTTAGGGAATTTGATATTGATTTCCACGGTAAACACAACTAATACGTTGCTTAATACAGAATTCACACTTTATGGGACATCAGTCTTTCCTGCATAAAATGAATGGAGCCATTTTGGCAGCTCTTAAGCTTTTCCTCTTAAATAAGGTGGCAAGGTCATCTGAAACTTGAAGTAGCAAAGACTCGTATAAATAAATTTAGCAATCATACAATAAATTATTCATGAGAACTGCACAGCATATTGTATGTTTACATATTAAAAAGTGCCAGAGATGGCAGTGAGAAAGTGAAGAGAAACACAGCACTTATTTTAAAGGCATGATGAACACAGAGACATTCTCCAGCATGTTTCTATTTTAAACTCGCTCAGCAATGTTGCTTAGTGCATCTACTTCCAGAGGCAATTCACTCTTGAATGAAGAGGAGGGATTCAAAAACTTAAGAGCCACAGAGGAAAACCTATAGAGTACTGAAATATGAACATCAAAGTAGTAACACTACTACAGTCTTCAGCTTTGCCCCACTGTATACCACTGTCTTACATAATAACATGAACTCCTTTGAAGACGCCAGACACACATGAAAATAAATAGAAGCAATGCTTTACCCCTCTCAGAGATTAGGCATATCTAGCATGTGTTTTGACCACTAGTAAGGACCCTGAGGTGACTAAAATGGAGCAACTTCACCTAATTATACTTCTTTTTTTTTTTAAATACCTAATTTGTTAAGGGTATTTCTTGCTCTGTCTTCCTCTCATTGTGTAAGTGCATCTGTTTGTATGTGGGGGGGTGTGTGTATATAAAATATATAGTAGGATGAGAATATTTGTTCCAGTTGAGGTGGTCTGTGAAATCAAGTAGATCAGACACTAACTTGATTTGGCACCAATGTATGGATGCATAGAGACATATCCACAGGATGTATGCATTACGAAATGGTAAGAGACATTTACAACCTAGAATATAAGAGCAGGGCTGCCTCAAGTGACATCACCAGATCAACTGCAGCGTCAAGCAACTCAGATATATTATCCTGCACACCACTGCTTCCCTGTGTCCTTTCCAGCCATTAGAAAAGCATTTGGGAGTACACACATTATCATATATTTTCAAATACACACAAGGCACAGCATGCACAGAAGCAAACGAGTAACTGTGGGGTTTAATGCACTTATTGAGACATTCATAATTTTTCTTTACAACAACAAAATTCATCTCCATAGAAACCAGGAAGCAAGAAACTACAGTAATAACACTAAAGTAAACGTCACATCAGGTTAGTCAGCAGAAGGCAGGAGAGGGGATTTTGCTCCAGTTAGGATCTAACAAGGACTGCTGCCCCTTTTGCTCTTCTGCAAAGGGTATCTGTACCAAAGACAGACTTCCTGATGTATTTACAATGCAAGATAATGATGTGGTTTCCTGTTCTTTCCACTGCAATTTACCGGTAAGGTGGACAGATCAGTGGTATGTTTACTTACAGGCATTTGTTACAGCGAAGCTGTTAGCTGTTTCAATGTTGTCTACATGAGGAACCAAATTGAAAGGTGCTTCGGATGCATTGGGGCTGGTGTTATGAAGAAAGATTGCTAATCGAAAAGCAGTGTATTCCTGATCTGTGTTCCTGATGAAGAGACCACCTACAAAAAACAGGAAAAAAAAAAAAAAGGCAAAAAGCAAAAGAAGCTGAGTAAATCATTTGCAAGCTACTTACTGTCTTGTCAGACTGAGCAACTGTCTCTCCCAAAGCTGCACAGTAACGCAAGTCCTAAGACTTTAATGGATAAGGAACTAATCATATTCATAATCACAACCACTGCCTTTAAATCACTGTCTCCAATCGATTTTAACCTCCCTGATGCATTCATGCTTCTTTTCTGACTTCTCGGTTTTCAGCCTTTCATACATAAATACCCAGATTTGTCATGATTACAGTGACCTTTTAAAGTGTTTAGCCTCCATCTCCCTGATACCGAACACACTGGTAACTCAGCTGCTCAACAGCCTCTCACATTAAGTGGCGGGCTGATTAAGCGGAACGATGCTTTCTGGATTAAAAAAAAGAAAATACCAACTCGGTATAGGATAATCTGCACTGAAGAGGAATATAATGAACTTTGGTCCTCCCCAGACATGTGCAGGCAGGGAGCAGCTCAGCCTTATTAGCAGCATCTTTACAAGTCCACAAGAAATGATGCAGTGATGGAGCTGAGCTGGAAAGAATTCAGATAGCTGCGTCCCATCCGAAACACGTCCGAAAGGAGGGAAGCAGGAGGCGATGGGAAAAGGGTGAGGATGGGACACAGGACACAGGGAGACACTTACAAAACCCTAAACTTTCCAACTACAGAGAGAAACGAAGGACAGCGTTGCCTTTTACCCATTATCTCTGCCGGCTACCGCAACCTCCGGTGCCCAGCACTCGCCATTCCTTCGGGTGTCAGGCAAAAGCAAGGGGAGGCGGACGGGGCTGAAACAGTCAAGGGGCATCAGCCCCGAGCCCCTTCCTGCCCTGCCGATATCGCG
Source organism: Ifrita kowaldi (assembly GCA_013398055.1). Classification (NCBI taxonomy): domain Eukaryota; kingdom Metazoa; phylum Chordata; class Aves; order Passeriformes; family Cinclosomatidae; genus Ifrita; species Ifrita kowaldi. The sequence goes on from VZRS01015242.1 coordinate 352,046, forward strand.
CACCCGGGGCTGGAAGGGGTCCTGCAAAAGACAAGCATCCTCCCTCCCGCACGCGAACGCACGCAGAAATATTTACACAGACAGACACACGGAGGCACATATACAGAACCACGAGGATGATTCGTGAAGGCAAGGAAATGGGATGGTGCTGGAGGAGAAATCTGCAAAAACTGCCTTCACAGCCTCCTTTCCAACTCACTTCGCAAAGGATTAAACCCCTGGACACACGCACGCAGCCCAATGCAGCGCTTACCTATTTGCACGCTGCTAGGAAAAGCTCCCATTGCTAGTCCCCAAAAGCCAGAAAACAACAAGACAAGCTGTCTGCAAATTATCCTCATCTTCTCTTCTGCCTCTCTGTCTCGCCTTCTCCCGCTCGCTCGCTGGATGCTGCTCAAAGAGGCATCGAGGGCGAGCAGGATACACACAAAACCAGGAAATAAAAAAAAAAAAAAAANCCTCCCCGGTCCTCCCGGCTTTTTTGTGCCGCTCGCCCATCCGCGGGCGCGCAGCGGCGCGGAACTTTGTGCCGCGGGCGTAGGGTGCGAGGGCCAGGCAAGGTCAGTGGCCCGGGCTGGGCGCAGGACGTGGGATGCTCGGCCGCGGCAGCCCATCACTGGGGCTGCTGCTATTAAGTACCAGTTATTATTAATGAATGTGGCTGGGCGGACGTGCGTGCGCGGAGCGGCTGCGGAGCGGGGGACGCGGCTGGGCAGGCGTGTCCCTCCCTCCGTCCCCGGGGGGGGCGCTCCGCTCCGCGCGGGAGCAGCGGGACCCCTCCGCGCCGCGCTGCCGGGCTTTGCGGCAGAGGATGGAGCGGAGGGACCAGAGCAGGGAAGCGCTCAGCGCTATGGCACGCATGCCGAAGGGAGGGAGAGCGGATGGAAAAGGAAAACTTCACTGCTCCTATGCTGCCTCCTTTTCTCTCTCTTTTTTTTTTCCCTTTTCTTTTGTTTTTTTTTCATTTTTTTCCTTAATATTTTTAAGTAGGAAAAAATAATGGAGCTCTTTTAGTGTCTAGTCCTTTTTTGGTGCCTTTGAATTTTTCTTTTCAAGCCTTGGAAGTTTCCCAGAGGAGCTGCCAGAAGTCTGGGTCTATTGCAGTTAATAATTAAAAGATATATATATAATAAATGATAGGTAATGAAATCATCCAACAATAGCTGTATGTCAGAGAAGGGAGCTTCTAGTTTCACATGTGGCTTTACAAGATATTTCTATCAGTCACAGGGAATGATTGGAGTTGCAGTAGCATAATTTTAAAACGTTAATTGGCAATATGAAAGAATATTGATTTTTTTAAGGTGACCTTCGTGGCTTTACTTTGAAACACACGTATTTGCTCCAAGATCAGAGTTTTGCCTCCTTCCACTNTTTCTTCCTTTTTTTTTTTTTTTTTTTTTTTTTTTTTTTTTTGTCTGGTGGTTTTGTTTTAGTGTTTGCTCGCTATCCTCTCCCGCTCGCGCTCTGCCTCTCTCCCGGCTGCCGCTTCAGCAAGCCATGCCGCCGCGGCGGATTTTTCCCGCAGTCTCCATCGCCGGGGAGCNAATATTTTTAAGTAGGAAAAAATAATGGAGCTCTTTTAGTGTCTAGTCCTTTTTTGGTGCCTTTGAATTTTTCTTTTCAAGCCTTGGAAGTTTCCCAGAGGAGCTGCCAGAAGTCTGGGTCTATTGCAGTTAATAATTAAAAGATATATATATAATAAATGATAGGTAATGAAATCATCCAGCAATAGCTGTATGTCAGAGAAGGGAGCTTCTAGTTTCACATGTGGCTTTACAAGATATTTCTATCAGTCACAGGGAATGATTGGAGTTGCAGTAGCATAATTTTAAAATGTTAATTGGCAATATGAAAGAATATTGATTTTTTTAAGGTGAACTTCGTGGCTCTACTTTGAAACACACGTATTTGCTCCAAGATCAGAGTTTTGCCTCCTTCCACTCAAATTTACTTTCTTGGTTTTTTACTTCACCTTGTATCCTCAAACTCTCCTGTTGCAGGGTGAAAGACAGCCCCTCTATTTGCTGCAGAGGGTGACAGTGATTTGTGAAGAATGATTGTGAGCTCCTTAGCATCTACCACATACTCAGGAGAGTAAGCAGAGAACATTGAAAGCAGAGGTGGACAGACAGACAGCATCATGGACGTGCAGCTGTGTGCATGACGTGTGTGCGTGTGTTTGGGAGACTGTGGAGTTCCTGTAAACTAATTACTTCCTGAAATATTTCTTTGCAGATCAATGGCAAACAGACCTGAGCTGTGTTTCAGAATACTCATTCCTTTATGTTTCAGTAAATCTACTTCTGTTTACTTTCCCTTCATATTTTCCAGTCTTTCCTCTGAAACGGCAGGCTTGTTCTTCACGTTATTTACCCATGTCTTTTTGTGTCCTCTGCTTTTGCTCTTGTTTGATTTTCTTTTCTTCTTCCTTGCTTTGCCTCCTTTGTTTCCCAAAATTCTCCCCAAAAGTTGGTTCCTCTTTTCCTCCACTCTTCATCATTTAATGTTCTAACTTCGTAAACCCAAATAAAAAGCATTGAAAATGAGAGAATATTTCCATGGCTGGCTGGTTCTTTGCCACTAGGAGCGAGTGAACTTGGAAACAGGCAAAATATTTAGTTAATTTGCTGGCATATAGGCATGTGAATTCATGCCAAGTAAGAATTAAATGTTAGGATTTTAGACATATGTCCCTTATAGTGGATCAGCAAGTTACTGCCTGCTAACCGAGCTGAGGAATATGCTTTGGTCTTTTTCAAACACAGTAGTAGCATGTTAATTTAAATTAATTTGAGACTGTGCAAGGAACATACTGTGGTCTAACCTGATCCGACCAAGAGTCTCACCCAGTGGTTCCTACATCAAATCTGTAATTTCTGTTGGAGTTGGACAATGTATTTTAGAGAAACATCCAATCTTGATTTAAAGACTTCGAGAGACAGGAAATCCATCACTTCCCTGGGTAAGTTGTTCAAGTTGATATCTACTCTCATTTGTTAAAACCTGCATTTTTCTAGCTTTGGTTTCTAATGTTGACTGTCAGAGATGAACCCAGTATTCCTGTAGTGGTATCACTCAGTGCTATTCCTGGAAATAATCCCGTCCTCCACTTGACACTCCCTTGCTCAGACAGCTCAGGATCATTTTTGCAGCTGGGGAAAGCAGAGGAAAGAAAGGGGATGAGTCCATACTATAGAAATTTTGTTTAAAAGACACGAGGGGGAAAAAAGTAAAGAATTGTAGTATCAAAGGGAAAAAATCCCATTTCAGTAAGTTTCAAGAAGTGAACGGCAGATGATCAAGTAATTGATCAAAATGTTTTTCTGACAAAAGAACTGGAACAGGAAAGGTAGCGGGTAATCAAAATTAAGGCTGGAGGGGAGGAAAGGTGAGATAAGATTTTAGACTCGCTGCCACTCTGGTCCGTTAACTTCGTCTGATTGCCAAGTGCCCACAAAGCTGCTCCCCAATTCCCAAAAGGGAGGGGGTGAAAAATAAGGTGAGAAAGCTGATGGGTCATGGTAAAGATGGGGAGATCACTCTCCAGTTACTATCACAGGCAAAACAGACTCAAATTAGGTAAAGTTAATTTAATTTATTTCCAGTGAGGAATAGAGGAGGATGGTAAGAAACAAGGACAAAACTATAAACACCTCCACACACACACACCTCTTTCCAGGCTCTACTTCACTCCTTCTTTCATGACTTTTCTCCCTTCTCCTCCTGAGCAGTACAGAGGGATGAGGGGTTGGGGTTCTGGTTAGTCCATAACACTTTGCTGCTCCTTTCTTTTCATGCTTTTTCTCTGCTCCAGGGTGGGTCTTTCCCACGGGGAGCAGTTCTTCACAAACAGTCTGTTCCAATGGAGGCTCTCCATGGGATGCAGTTCCTGACAGAAAACCTTCTCCAGCATGAGCTCTCTGTGGGATGCAGCTTCCTTGAGGCATCTCCACCTGCTTCAGCACAGGGTATTCTACAGGATGGATGGCTGGATATCTGCTCCATCGTGGTCTTGACCATGGGCTGCTGCGGTGCCTGGAGCACCTCCTCGCCTCTTTCTTCACTAACTTTGGGATCTGCAGGGCTGTTTCTTCACCATTTTTCTCACTCTTTTCTCATGCAGCTGCTGTGCAGTGGTTTTTGCCCCTTTCTGAAATATGTTATCCCAGAAGCATCACTGATGGCATCAGATTTGGGCAGCGATGAGTCTGTTTTGGAGCTGGATGCAACTGGCTCCTTTTGGGAGCTTGTGGTGTCTTGTGACAGAGGCCACCCCTGCAGCACACCCTCCCATCCCAGCCTTGCCACACAAACCAATATAGCTGTACCCTGCCAAGCAAGAAGACCAGAAGGGAGAGCCTGTGTGTTTTCCTGGTGGCAGCTGGGGAGGCGCTGCATGAAGCCCTTTCAGAACTGAAGTCCCAGGATTCCCTTAGTTCCCACTTCATAATCAGGCAGACTATGAAGGCTGTGGTTGGTGATTAAGGGAGCAAGGGACAGATCTTGGAGTGCCACAATGAGGTATCAGAGAAATTAAGAAATTATTGAAAGAAGCTTTGTTGAATGCATCAGTTATATGAAAGTGATAGACTAGAGGGGATCTGTCTCTGGAGTGCTGACTGTTGGTGGGGAAGGCTTGCTGTGCCTTAGGGCACAAACAGCTCCTGTTGGCCTTGGCTGGAGGCCACCACTAGAGAGAAGACTCACTCTGTAGAGAATCAGCTGAGGCTGACTAGCTGCTGCAGTATGTGAATGACTCTTGCTGCAGAAGATGCAAGAATATGATTTTTTTCCCCCTCCGGCAAGGTTTGGAAATTGTTGGCTATTTTCTTGATCAGATAGTCTTGTGCTTGAACAAAATGCCTGTATGAAAAGACCCTGCAGGAACTGGAATAATATGAGAAGATTTACTCTAAAGCAGAGATGAAGGCCGTATGTTAGCTAGGAGGAATAAAGCTGCAGAGAAGATACCAGAGGCATTCATCTTATGGGAATACCAGAGGAAACACAGGATATGGAGGAGACAGACACTTTGCACTGTGGACAGAGTCTGTTGTGAGTGTAGTAGGTAAATATCCACATGCTGAAGTAGCAACTTTGATTCATATTTATATGTTCTTGCATCCAAAATACAAATCCCAGCTGCACCATCTATTAAAAAGGCATGCCATTATGTGTCTGAAGATACGTAATGTTGTGAGGGAGAAGAGGTCTTGAGTGAGAAATGGGGAAAATAAACCTGTGTCAATTGACAAGGATAGGTTGTGACAATTAGGAGCACAGAGAGGAGGAAAGAAGGACAATTTCACTAGCAAAATACACAAAAATAAAGATCCACCATCACCCCTTCCCAGCAGATTCCAGGTGCACAGAGGCAATGTCAGCTTTAAAACAGACAACACCCTGCCCCTGGCCTGTTTGTCAGGGCTCCTAATGAGTCAGAGTAGGCAAATGTCTGCTGCACAACGGCTCCCTATGGCACAACCATCTGGGCACAGACATCCATCCCAAAAAAGGATTCCTTCATTTAGATTAGTCTTGCTTCAAATACCATTTTCATTGTGGCTTTCACTGTGTGGCCACTGGAAATGCTTCAGCAATAAATAAATGATGGCAAAACCAATTGAGTCAACACTCTGTCCTTTCTTGCCTTATGAAATGCTGTAGCTCACATATCTGTCAAATAGATCCCTTAGATTGTAAACTCTGGGACAAGGCTGAGTCTTTTGTGAAATGCTTCGCACTTCTAGGCAATAAAAAGTAAATAAAATACAAACCACCTATGTAGAACTTTTTGCACTCCACTCCTTGGCATGGTCCTATGTCACCTTTTGAAGTGATATCAGCAGTACTGCATAGATGAGCAGTGCACCAGAAGATACAGTTTCTTTTCAGAACCAGAACCTAAAGGAAGTTGCTTTACAGCAGTTTCTTCCATTTTGCAAGATTTTTTCCTCCAATTTTGAGTCTTATTATTTTTCATTCATCTAAATTCTGGGGTAGAGAGAACAGTTAATTATTTTTAATAGTACTTCTCATTAAGAGTTTTATTTTGATACTGGAACAACTGTAGTACAATTCATCTGGCTTTGAACGTGTTCATCCACCAGTCCTACTCCTTTCTACTGTGCTGCATGTTCACATCATTCTTTGCAAACCTAATGACCTGAAGAAATTAAAGGGATACTATAAGACGCCATGACCATGAAAGGAGAAGTTGTGAAAAGTGAAAAATCCTGATTATAATTTAAATTGTGCTGATATCAGTCAGGTTTTTCTTCAGTCTGAGAAAAATGTGGTAACACTGATATAATTAAGAACTGCCGTATTAAGTTAGACTCAATGTCCATTTATAACAGTATCCTATGTGTAACATTAACTTAAAGAGGTTTATTAGGGAAGAGCATGAGAACTGACCAGCTTTTCATTTAAACTTTAAGGGACTTTGGAGAGGTTATTTCTTGCTGAGTCCTCTGACGTCCTGGCAGTCACGGCTTTGAGGCTTCTAAACTGAAGATTTTCTAGAGGTCCTTGTGTTGAAGAGTTTCGTATAGTTGTTGTTGCCTTATGTTTACTTCCAGTGTCCAGCAGCATCCTATGCAAATGAGCTCTATAACCCCATACTAAAAAAGTAGTTTGTTTTAAACCTTATTTTATATTGACAATTTCCTGGAAATTCCCAAAGGCAAAAAAAAAGAAGTTTACCTTGCCATATCATCCATAGCTTTATATACTGTTATAATATCACCCTCCAGTCACCTCTTTCTGTATTCCCATATCTTATAGTCTATACTGTGTATCAAACCTCCTGGCCGCTTTCTCTCTGCCACTTCTTGTGTCTTTCTGAAAAACACATGCAATAGGATGCATGTTTTCAGGTGTAAAACTGGTTTCTGCTTAACTCATTTTTTTTTCTAATTGTTCCTAAAACATCATTTTCCTCTGAGCATGAGGATGATGTTTTCAGGAAACTATCCACAAAGACTTCCGTATCTCTTTCCTGAGTGATAATAGCTAATTTAGTGTCTATCATTGTGTATGCATAGTTAAGGTTATTTTTCCCATGTGCACTGCTTTGTATTTTTTTTGATACAGAATTTCATTTGCCATTTTATTTCTCAATCATTTAGTATTGTGAAATTCTTCCGCAATACTTCCCAGACAGCTTCAGTCCCTGATAATGTGATAAAAGAACAAAATTGGAATCTGTGCCTTTTAAATTTGATCTCACATTAATTACATTTATAATGGTTTAATAGGTTTTTGTCTGTCCATATTTATAACCTGGGCTTCATCATGGGATGTACCTGAGAAAATACAAAAGTTTGAAGCAATGTTTCTTTCCTAAGTACAGCTTGTCGCAGTAGTAAATGCCAGGCAATTCTGAAGGATAGGGCAATTTCCTCATCAATTAGTGGTGTGCTTGTGGGGAAAATGCAGCAACTTAAAAGCATTCCACCTGAGCCCATCTGGTCTTGTTTATACAGGGAAAAATATAAACTTTTGTTAATGCTGACTTCTGCCCATCACTTATAATAATTCCTGAATTCAAAATGAGTTATTGCTAGTCTTCTAGGCACTGTACAAGTTAGACCAGCTCGCTGTCTGTAAACTTACGTGAAATAGGGTTTAAAATAAGTGTATTTCATTCTCATTTTCTATACTAATTTGAGTACTTTTCTAAAGTAGCAAAGGAAGGGTTCCCCTGGGAATATTTGAGGAGTCTGGTTAGTGATCACCCACACCAAAAAGTCAGGTTGTTACCTGAAAGGGAGGGTACAGGTTAAGAAAGGTCATTCACCCACATGTCCCTCTGCCATGGACAGGAGACATGCATATGGCCCTTCTGAATCACACAGTACTTAAAAATTCCCTTTTTTATCCGGGATCAGGATATTGGTTCCACATCTTCTAAGCAAAGAACAATGACAGTAACAAAGACAACCCCCCACAGGTGAATGCTTTGTAGTGAATCTGAATTCAGTGTGGAATGAGAGGGGAAGAAAGCAGAAGAAAATCAGGAGACAGAAACTCGATGTAGATAATTACAGATATTTGGAATGTGAATTCTTATGAATAAAAACTGTTTTTTCCTGAATAAAAAAAAAGGCTGTATCTTCGGGTTATGTTAAAAAAAAACCAAACCGACAAACCAAAAACCAAACCCACAAAAACATATTAAAATGTCACACTAGTTCCATGAAAAAAAATTTCCCCCCTAAACGTTTTTGTACTTTGGGGCTGTTTTGCCAAAAGTTGATGAAAAATGTTTTCATTATCATACCAGGCCTCATTAAAATGTTTTGCCATAACCTCTGTGACATAATTGACTCAGCAGAGTGAGGAAGATGCCAGAACCGTATAAAGAATAGCCTCTGTTCACTACCCATAGCATTTTACTGTATTGACCTAATTGTCGTTACCTGTGAAAAAGCACCCCAAAGTTCACCTTTGTTTGAAGTTGATAGTTTTTAGCTCATTTCTTTTGCTTACCTCCCAAATACTGTCACCCACATGAAGGGGCGAGCTGGTTTCTGTGTGGCTTGTGCCACCACTATCAGAGAATCACCTCAGCAGCTCCAGCTGCAGAAGTCTCAGGATTGATGATGCTGGATGAGCAAAAAGGACTACTCCAGATCCAGGGAGAGAAAGGGAATGGTGCAATTGCTGAGAAGAAGCCTCTGCCCTGTCTTTTTAACTCATGAAGGGAAGCAAATTTGATAAAAAATATTTCAAGCATGATAACCAGGAAACCTTCAATACTGTTTCTGCAAAATCATTCTTACAGAATCTAACTGCAGTTTGATACACTAAATTGCTTATAAAAATTAGTTTTAGTGAGGTTTATTGCCAATAAAAATGGTACTTTTCACCTCCACCCTGTGGTCTTGTCTTGCATTTCCCAGTCCATAACAGACCTGTCTGAATGTCTGAGAGATAAATATCCTGCTGTCATACCATCTATACTTTTGTACCAAAGCATTACTTACTTACATAAAGTAATTTCTCAGCTTCAGAAAAAAACATACAATCAAATAATGCAATTCTTTTCTCAAATCACACACACACACATTCTTTATTTTCTGCTTAATTTTCACATTAATTAGAGTTCAAACAATATTGCCTGGATTTGAAGATGCATTAATTAGAGCTCATACAATATTGCCTGGATTTGAAGATGCATTTTCAGCCCACAGTTTTGGCCTTTCTGTATTCAAGCTTGTATTATTCTCTCCATGGTAGGGTTAAAGTTTATCTCAAATAAATCTGTCTCTTTGGCTCAGCTCTAGCTGGCTTCCAGCCCCTATCCCCCACACCGCACAAGCTGCAGACTAGATAATTGCTGTCATTCAGCTATAGCCATGTGCTGTGTTTGCAGAAGTAGAATCTGTTTCCCTAGAAAATCAGTCTTTGATGCCTTAAATTCTGTAAGTATAAGTTCCTACAAGTATTCTGATAGTCAAGACATGTCAGTATTTATCCAGTCATTTCTTCTTCAGAAATACATAGTGAAGATGCCATATCGAGGTGGGTTTATCTGTTGCATTATTAAGTGAAGTTTATGAAGCAATTTAGTACTGTAATGATCCCATCTAGCACTAATGTCCCTGAAAAGAAATTAATTTATAAGCTGTTGGTTTATTTAATAGTTGATACACAGTGATTCATACTCTAAGGACTAGGGATTATTGGTAGAAAGTTTTTTCACTGAGCATCTTTTAAAACAGATCAGATTTTGTCATAATCATTGATGTATACATACTTATAAAAATTACACAAAATACATTTTATAATAACTTTCTCATTCCTTTGCTGTGCTAAATAACACTGTAATCTGTAAGTAAGTGCAAGGCAAGCAGGGGTGCCTTTAGGGGAAGAAAATGCTACTTTGAGAAAGGGTGAAATTGTCTAACCTTCTGTCACTTAGAGCACTCTTTTAAAAAGTCCATAAGTGGTCCTTACTAAAGCAGATCATGTGGTCATTGAATTAGAAATGCAGGGATGGAATAGATTCCAGAGGTTATATTGTCCAGTCCTCTGGCTCTGGGAAGGAACAAGTACACCAGAGCTTCCTACAGAGATTTTTATCTGGTACTTTTTTTTAGAATTTCTGCTAAAAGACTCTCCAAGGGTGTCCTGTTCAAGCTTTCTCCTCTCAATTTTTTTTTTCTATATAGCCTTTACTGCAAGTTACACTGGGTTCTTTTTGTCTTTCTTTCACATGAACAATTGGTAACAATTGATGATTGTCTTTCCCATTAACAATCTGCCATATCCTGAAAGATCTATCAAGCCTTTGTCTGCCCAGACTAAGATAAACCCTTATTTTTGCAGTCTTCCTTCACTACTAAGGATTTCTGAGCCCTCTTCTCTTTCTTGCTGTTTTCTTCAGTATTCTTTCCAGAGTGACTGTGTGTGCTTCGGAGTATGGCACTGAAAGCCAATGGCAGTCCTTCAGCTGCATTATCCCTGTAAGCAAGTAGAAGGAAATGATTCTCACCCCTATCTTACCTGCAAAATGCTTGACAACAGATTTTCCTTTTCCTTCTTTTGCAGTAATACTGCACTATTGACTCACAGATCTTTCCTAACACTCTTAAACTTCTAGGCCCTTCTTTCCTCACTTGGCGTTTTAAGTATTCATTTCTCCTTACTAGTGATTTTGTTCTGAACTTTATTTCTTTTTCATTAATTTATTTTTAATTCTAGATTACGTATTTATTAGGACAGTTTGTTCTCCAGACTTATGTAACCCTCACATATCCTGATTTCATCTACAATATTTTTAAAGTTTTTAATCCATACTTTTTAATGAAAGCACTGAACAGAGTTGGGCCTGAAATCTCTGAGGGATACAGTCTGAAAGAAAATCCCCATTTGATACTGATAGCTATTCTTTGAGAAGAGCTTTCCAAGAAGACACACACAGTCTCTTTATTTTTTTTAATCTAGATTACATTTCCCTTATTTTCCTATGAGAATTTAATATGGAAAAATATTACATTTCTAACTGTACTCAAGATATTGCAAATTGATTCTTCCCTGCGTTGTGGTTTAATGCCAGCTGGCAACTCAGCACCACACAGCCACTTGGTCACTCACCCCGCAGCGTGATCGGGGTATTGGAAAGGTAAAAATGAGAAAGCTCATGGGTTGAGATAAAGAAAGTTTAGTAACGAAAGAAAAAGACACGCACACAAGCAAAGGAAGGAATTAATTTGCCACTTCCCATGGGCAGGCAGGTGTTCAGCCATCTCCAGGAGAGCAGGGCTCCACAGTGCATAGCAGTGACTTGGGAAGACAAAGACCATCACTCTGAACGTCCTTCCTTCCTTCTTCTCCAGTCATCTTTATATGGTGAGCACGGTGCTGTATGGTCTGGAATGTCCCTTGGGTCAGCTGGGGTCAGCTGTCCCATCTGTGTCCCCTCCCAAGTCCGTGTGCACCCTGAGCCTGCTTGCTTGTAGGGTGGGTTGAGAGGCAGAAAAGGCCTTAACTGTGTAAGTGCTGCTCAGAAGTAACTACAACATCCTGGTGTTACCAACACTGCTTCCAGCACAAATACAAACCAGAGTCCCAAACCAGCTACTATGAAGGAAATTACACCAGCCAAAATCAACTTACCCAGTAATATAGTTATCCTGCCCCAGGAGATTAGCTTGGCTTGACATAGCTCATTTTTGAAAAATACATATTGTTTGATTTTATTATTCTTCAGGTGTTTCTAAGTTTTCTGTGTACACATCTATTCCATTTGAATGCACTCTGTAGTTAGGTGAAGTGTCCTGTTTTCTTTGGATTCCCCATTATCGCTCTTTTAGAAATACATATTGTCCTATTTTCTGAGACTATCCCTCTCTAATACGACTTCTCATGTGTAATCACTGATGCTTCAAATACAGTATTATTTTTCTTTATTCACTTGCAGATAAATTTAATCAAGTAGTGGATACTTTAAAATATAAGTCTCATTTAAAAATATTAACTATTCTGTCCTAACTACTGGAATTCAAATGTTGTCCTTCAAATAGTTTAGAAGGTTTAAAAGCAGTTTAAGAGAATGATCGTCATAAAAATGTGCTTCAAACTATGCGAGTGGTGTTTGAAATATCAAAAGCCTGTTTTACACAAGTAGCCAAGACACTCTTAAAGCTATCTTTTTTGCAGTTCTTTTGGAGCATTTCACTTTTTGTTCCTTGAAATGTTTTCTTATTGTTTTATCTTGTAAGGTAAGGAGCTAAAACAATAGTTCAATAAAGCAGTATTTCAGGAAGAATCTCGAGTGGTGGGAAGAAGATTGTATAATGCCTGAGGTGAACAGGTTATTTATTTTAGATGTATTTTGAACATATTCATGTTGTGCATGCACCTGATGCACTTAGCACATTTAAACTTTGCAGAGAGATTTTACATTCAGATCAGGTAAACTTCCAGCCAAATACACTCATGAATACAGAAGTAATTACTGAGCTCTAAGGACATGTTACGAGGACATTATCATTTGTCAGCAGGATACCAGTGACTGCTGTCATGGAAAATTTACATTAGCATCATTGTTAAATAGTCTGTTTACTAGTTTCTTAATGACCTGCAGGAAACAATGATTTGAACTACTTTAAGAAGTTCAGCATGGCAGGCTGCAGTTATGGTGAATGTATTTTCGTAGGTTAATGATATTAAGACGGAATCAACAGCAGCTGTCATGTCATATGCAACCAAATCATCTGTGAATAGGTCTAGGTGGCAGTTGTTTCTGTGCTGCTAGTGTGGGTTGGAGATGTAAAGTTAGTTTTAAAATATGCACTTGAAATATAAGTAGCCAGATAGCTGTGCTGAAGCGTAAAGCCCAGTGAGGTCTCTGAAAATCCATCTCACTGGTTAGGAAAAGCAGGACTTCTAAGCCAAAGCCACCAAGAGTCATTCACTGTAACATCCAGCTCAGATCAGAAGTTTCTGGGACAGAAGTGTGGACAAACCAAAACCTATGTGATTTTCTTGGTAATTACATCTTAAGAGTTACTCAAGAAACACTGGACAGTGCTAATAGGCTTAAAAATATTTTCTTGTGTTTCACTGGCAATTACCTGCTACTCAATGGCTGAGAATTTGGAAATTTCTTTTTAACTTCCACAAATCATGATTTGATCTATAATCAGATGTTTCTGGAAAGATTTAATTAAAACTTATTAATTGAAAAAAGTATGCATGATTTCTGATAGTGCATGACAAACTTTACATGTATTAAATATTTGAAGCAATTCTTTGCCTGAGCTGTCTAACAGGTTTCATGGAGGAAAAATCAGACTTAAGACTTTTTTGGCACACCTAATAGGAAGAAAATGTTCTTGTAAAAGTCAGTGTGCAGTGTATTTTATTTTTCTTTATAAATGTAATAAAAAATATTGGTCTATTTGGCTTGAGAGTAAGCAAAACTCATACAGACTTCTTAGAATGTTACTTTTGTAGAGTAATAAGGGGTGGGCATTGTGGTCAGTCCACACTTTCCCCCTGCTCCAGAGTGGGCTCTGCATGGTGACAAGTTTCTTCAGGAACTATCCATCTGCTGGGACATGGGGTCTTCCATGGTTCTGGGTATCCCCTCCACTGTGGTCACAATAGGGGAATCTCTGCTCTGGCACCTGGGACACTGTCTCCTGCTCCTTTTCCAGTGACCATGGTGTCTACACCCAGCCCTTTCTGAACTGGGGTCCTGGATCAGTCCTTGACAGAAACCACAGGAGCAGGAACCCTTCTGGAATCTGTAGTTCCCGTGTGCATGTCTGTATACACCTGTGTGTTTGTCTGTGACAGCTTGCTGATTTTCGGCTGAGCACTTAATGATGTACAGAGAATGTTCAAAAGGAAACTCAGCAGAAAACTCATGAAGTGACATGCCCTTGGGCACAAGATTGAATACTCACAGAACACCTTTAATAGTTTTATGAAGCAATACATAAATTATGTTATTAATGATGCCATGATGATTTTTTGCCTTTTCTTTTATACCCCTTTTATACCTTTTTATAACTTCTGTATTCTTAGTGGTTTTTAGCCTGCATTAACTTCTTTGTTAAGCTAGGAGACTCAACATCTTAGAAGCTGTGTAGTTAGGGATCAGAATGCCCCAGACCCCAACGTCCTCTCCAAAACACATTTTGTAAACTGAGGTAGAACCATCCAGGGGAAGGTTCCTTGGGGAGGAGGGCTCACTCAAGCCTCTCATTGGGGAATCTTTGATAGATATGCTGATTAGTAAGACCTATAATGTTATATCAGATCTTTTGGGGGTGTGCATCGCAGTGTTCATTGAGGTGCATTCCACCTGGATGTAGTGCACCTAAGGATCCTTAAAATAAATACCAAGTAAAACCCCTTTTTCCCTTCTAAGCATGTTTGATTCTTGATTTAAGACCAGGAAAAGGCATCATTAATACGAGAATCTGTTATTTTGTCTTACTTACCTGGAAGGGTCTTGTGGAGAATTTTGCAAACTATTCTTCAACCCTTCATTTTCAGATTAAGGATTTGTGTTTGTCTGTGTGTAGGTTGTGCTAACTCTCCAATGAATAAAATGTTTGAATCCCTCTCATATCTTCATCATTACATTCAGTAGGCTTTCTACCCTTTTAAAAATTATTTTGTGTTTTATTAAATTATACAGAGCAAACTGTTTTTTGAAGGAAACATTCTCAGTGAAAATGTCTTTGCATTTATTTTGAATAATTACTGCTATTCCGTGTATACAAGATGAAATGTCTCCTCATTTCCATCTTTTATAGACTGCCTCGCGGTACTGTGGGCTACCAGGTGCAACAAGCAGTGGGGATTTCCACATTCAACATTTCTGGACATTTTAAGGATTTAGGCTACTATATAGTCCCAGAAGAAGAAATGGCAGCCTTAGAAAAATGGTGATAGTTCAGTCTTGTAAATAAATATTACATATATTCAAGGGAGCTTAATGTGGGAAAATATGTCAAATTTAGTGTTTGCTAATGTTATTGGCCAGTGCATCATTGTAGCACATTCGTCAGATCTCCCCATAAAGACTCTTGTAGGTCTTTTCTAACCTAAACCATTCTATGATTCTGTGATTGTAGATAAAGATGGGTTGAATTTTTCCACTAAATATTTACTCACTTGAATAATGACTACATGCCATGTCAGAATTATGTGGAAAATATTCACAGTAATTGTGCGATGAGAGTTTATAGTGATGACAGTTTAAAGTAAATTATGTCTTAAAAGGAATAAATTTAAAATCACAAATGCAGCTCCAACTCCTTGATTTTCACAGTTGTAACTGCTTGATTTTACTATTTTAGCTACAAATCTTGTAGGTTTTTTTTTCTTCTGTAGCATAACTTTAAGAAGGGAGTAAAAAGCTGGTCCAACAGGGTAACTACTGAATGTCAGGGAAAAAATTATTTCTCAAGCTTCATTGTTGATTCTTCAAAATTATATTTTACACTGTGCTCGTCTTTTCTTAAATTTTCCTCTTAATGTTCAGTGTCTTTTTAATAGATTTATATCTACCTATATGGAAAAATAGATCTTTCACTATTATGCAAACCCAGTAAAATGATTAAACTTGGACCAAAATTTAAAAAAACAATAAATTCTTGAACTCTGATGGAGCCAGAAAAGTTGTGAACTTCTAAATTTTGAACAGGTTTATCTTTAAGAACGAGAGATGGTGTAATAATTGCCTTTCTCTTTTTGGCATGAACAAGTAGGTTTCTACAGAAAATTTCTTGAAAACTCTCAGTCTCTAGTAAGAGCATGCTCACGAATTAATAGGTTCTCCCCCCACAAAATGTGGAAGCTTTTAATTGAAGGTGAAATTTACTTTGCTAACAGGAATTTATGAAAAGGTTCAGAAACCCTGTTTTTATGGGACAGGGAGAGTCCTGACTTCACTAAAGAATGAGACTGTTCAGGATGAAGTCTGAGTAAGGAAGCAGTATCTCTTAGTGTAAGATATTAAGGGAATTTCTATAGGGCAGAGGAGGGAATAATCAAAAAACCTTGAAACTAGTAATACTGAGCTAGTTTATCCAGGTCTAAATATACAGCTATTCCACCTAAATGCAGAATATTTTTACAAAGTGCTCATTATTAAATACAGTTAAGATTTAGCAAATGGGGAA
Organism: Ifrita kowaldi; assembly: GCA_013398055.1. Lineage (NCBI taxonomy): Eukaryota > Metazoa > Chordata > Aves > Passeriformes > Cinclosomatidae > Ifrita > Ifrita kowaldi. The sequence goes on from VZRS01015242.1 coordinate 368,200, forward strand.
GTATTAGATATATTTAGCTTTTTTTTAATAAATATCTGTTATCTGTAATTCAAGATTTGCCATTGGCACTAGCTGAAGATGTCATTGACATGGGATTTGGGAGCTGGGGATCTTGACCTAAGGGAACAAATATGTTCTTAATTTGAAAGAGCTTAAAACAAGATCAGATTGAGCAGTAATATTGCATAATAAAGGACAAATTGCGTTAACAGGCAGACTATCAGTCTGTACTGTATCAGTACATTATTGTAACCTGTTCTCTTCCGTACTGCATGGCCTACCACTATGAGGAAGAAATCATATTGCATGATTTATTTCCAAGCATCAGTTCTTAACATGAACTTGTCACCCCATATCTGGATACCTGCCCCCCTGGATTGAGTGTTCAGTTCAAAGTATGTGATTTCAAAGCTGAAGAGAATCTTGCCCTTCCAGAAATACTGTATCAACCAACTTTCTTCGTCATTATTTCTCCCTCAAGAGATAATCAAATCATACCTTTGAAAAGTTGACTTAAAGGCTCATTGATAAAAGTACCATCAGATTTGGGGAGGGGGAGGGGGAATCAAAAACTTGCAAACTGAAACCAGCCTAGTATATTTCCACTGCTGAGGTAAACAAAAATGGATATCCCTGTTGATTAAGTTCTTTCTAATAGACCTCTAGAAATATCACGCAGTTGTGAAAGTTTACAACATCTGGATGTACAGTCCTGGTGTTGTTTCTTGCTTTGCCAGCTCACTTCTGCTTGGAAGTCATCAAAAAACAGAAGCACCAATTCTATCCGTCATACGTTAGAAAATTCTAGGTTCGTTTTATCACCAGTGGTGAAAAATAAGAGAAAATGACTGCTGATTTTGGTTTTTTTCCCTGGACTTGGTACATCTTGCTCTGGAAGAGATCTAAGTCGCATCAGGAAAGCTCATCTCACAGTTTGAGAGCACTTGATCCATGCAAGTGAAAATACTGACATATATTGTGGTTACAGTGAAGAAAAAAATATATCCAGTTTATTCTGAATGTAAAAGCATTGTCAAATTACAAAATAAAATGTCTTGCAATGTGCCAAACATAAAATAAAAACAATAGAAAATAGTCTGGAAGAGTATCAGCTGTTTTGCATGAAATCAAAATTGCTGTATTTCTCCCTTGGTAGCTCTAGAAATGTTCAGTAATTACAGAGAGGAAGGGAATGTTAATGTATAGATATCTTCATATATTCAAAACTACTGAAATTTATTGCAAATTGAAAACCAGACTGGTTTTCTGATAAAATTTCCTGGAAATCAGTTGTAACTTTTTCTCTCAAACAGTATCAATTTTCATAGTTAGTCTTTTGTTTCTAAGCTTACACTGTTTCTAAGCTCACAACTGAGTTGGTGAACTTTTTAGTAAAAATACTTTTCAAGAGTTTAGGCCTATTTTCTCAGGCAGGAGAGGAAAGAAACCTTGCAGTAATCTAGTGGTATGTGTTCCAAGATATTTGAAGTTGCTCTCATTATTAGTGCCAAAGTGTTCTGAGATTCCTTCGGGTACTATGCACATGAGGAAACAAAGTGTACTGCTTTGGATGGCCCACCAAAAAAGTTCTTAGCAGGAAACACATCCAGCCAAACAGAGAAGTGGGAGTTGGCTGAGAAGGATGTCAGGTGCTAGTAAAAACAGCGATAGCTGAGAGAGGTTTAGTCATGCTCAAATTCTTTCCAAGTGGTCAAGGCTTACTGCAGTCACTTGTCAAGGAGAATTTTCTTCTTGGCAAAAGATGAATCCCAGTGTGCCAGCACATCTAAAATCCCTATCAATTATTGCTGATAGGAGTTTAAGAAATTAAAATATGTAAACTTCAAAAGTTTGACTATTTGTGTATTATGTTAAAAAATGTGGGACCATGTTCAACCATGCAATTCAAATATACCTTAGACATAGTACATGACCCAAATATTTACACAGTGTGGTCTTGATACTGTAAAATTATTCATATATAAAAATTAACCTGGAAATAATCCTACTACCTCTGAGGAATTATTCAAAGTTAATACAATGCAGAATGATTTGCCATGTTGCAAGGATGAGATACTGAGACAGCATGTGAGGTAGAAAGCTGAAGTATGGGGAAGGACCATTGTGATGCTTCATAACTTGCATCAGCAAATGGTTTAAAACCCGCACCCGTGCGTTTGAAGAACAGTCTGTGAAAATCAATGCAAACAGGTGCTTGCCTGATTGACTGACTGATATTATATACTTTGACCTTTACTCTGAGTCTCAGTGAACATTTACAGACATTTGTCATGTGGCTCATGGTTCATGCTTTTTGAGCACAGATGTAGAACTAGGCTTTGAAAGAATATGACATTTTTATTTATTGTGTTATTTTAAAGCCTCTTTTCATGACACACAGCACTGTCTCTCGTCTCTAAATTCTGCCTTGTGAACTGGGCTTTTGTTTCAGTTCAGAATCATGACTTAGGTTTGTATAAATGGATAACCAACTTTCTGCTCAAAAGCATTGTTTTCTGAAAGTTAATGAGTTTGAAATTAAATTCTCCAGTGAACATTTACTGCCATGTCACCAGTTCTTCAGAACTTCAGCATGCAGAATTTTTGACAGTGGGGAAGATCTTTAAAAAGTGAGCACACTTTTTAAGAAAGAGACATGTCTGCAAAAATCACTGTCTTCTTTTTCTTCTTGTACTGCAAAATGTTCATGCATAGTTTGACTTTCTTATAAATGTCTTTTTTATCTATAAAATATTGTTGAGGAGATACAGATACAAAATTAAACATTCAGAATTATGATTTATACCTAGATATTCCCAGGTAAATATGGATATGCTATAATTATTTATAAATGTAGGCTTGCCACATATGGTAGATTTAGTGTTGATGTTATTGTTCATCTGAAATGGTGTTATGCTTGATAACACAACAAAATTGAAATTGAAGCAGAAGTAGGCTGATATTTGGGTCTCCGACTGAAACAAAAGCATCACATAATCTGGCATGTTCTTTCATTGCTCTCTTCTCTTTTTTTCCGTGCTGCTGGATTTTTCTTCTAGCCTAAAGTAAAATAATCGACTCGTATAGATAGTTTCAAAGTCAAAGCATTTTAGTCAGCAACCATGATACTTTGTAGGGTTACTAAAATTTCAGAAATGTGGGTTAGATGTTTCTTTTAGTCATTAACATGTATTTTGTTGTTGGGACAGAAGAAGACTGTGAGGCACAGAGCTACTGTGATTTGGAAAATCTCTAAGAAAGTGAGGCATATGAAATTAGGCAATGAAAAATCACCTTTATAATGAGAGAAAAAGGTAAGCTTGTTTCAAGAGTGATGCTGGGAAATGACTGCTGAATGGCACTTCTATAAAAGTTAATTGTTTCCTGTGTAGGACTTTGTCTTTAGACCCAGAAGTTTATTCGTATGACCACAGGGTCACAAGTCCTGACAGCAAACCTGTTCCAGCGTGGGCTCCTCTCTCCAGGAAGCCACAGGTCCTGCCAGGAGCCTGTTTCAGCATGGGCTTTCCACAGGGTCACAGCCTCCTTCAGGCATCCTCCTGCTCTGGCGTGGGATCCTCCTTGGGCTGCAGGTGGATCTCTGCATCCCCATGGATCTCTGGGGGCTGCAGGGGCACAGCTGCCTCACCATGGGTTGCACCAGGGGCTGTGGGGGAGTCTCAGCTCCAGTGCCTGGAGCACCTCCTCGCCCTCCTTCTTTGCTGTTGGTTGTTCTCACTTATTCTCACTCCTCACTTCTCTGGCCTTATCTATTTCTGCACACTAATTTTTTTCCCCTTCTTAACTATGTTATCCCAGGCACTACCACTATCACTGATGGGATCAGCTTTTACCAGTGGTGGATCCATCTGGAATTGGCACTATCAGACATGGGGGAAACTTCAGGCTGTGTCTCAAAGTAGCCCTTACTTTGTAGCCTCCTGCTACCAAAACCTGGCTGTGCAAACCCAGTGCAGTAGAGGTTAATAGACTTCTATTTTTCATCAAGTTATATCAATTACAGAAGATTTTTCTGTGTAGTTCCTGTTCACTGAACACTGGGGAAGTTTTTTCCCCTCTCATAAACACTGCCCAGAAATGATGAAGCAACTATTTGAAGTTAATGTCAAATGCTACTATAAATTAGCTGTTAAGATACAAAGTTAGTGTATTGATTTTTTTCCATCTAGTACATGCTCTTTTTATAAGCAAACTTGATCATGTGCCTATTGATATATTGCAGATGTAAATTTTATTAGAAAATGGTCTGGAAAGTAATAAAAGCTTTGAACAGGCAACCATTATCAGCAAATTCCATTAGTAAACAGATAAATTTTCAAACAAGCTTATTGTTTTTTAAAGAGGTTTTGATTATTCCAGGATGCTAAAATTGACTGATGCAGGATGGTCCCCAATAATTTTAAAATGTAAAGAAAAACCTTTTCAGTGACTGGTGGAGAATGGAAAGGTTTCCATACATGTTGATTTTACATGTATCCTGATTCACAAGCAAAGCAACAAGAACAAGACATAATAAGCTATAAGTAACCCAGGCAGGTTCTGTGGCAAGTGTCCGTCTTTGTTTGAAGCTTGATCATGCATTCACTCTCAACAGCACTGTTTGAAAATGTCACACTGTGATGATGCCTTCAAATGCTGGCAGAATGCCAGTACTACTTAGTCTTTTCTTTGGGAAGTGAATTTATTGAGCCCTACTGTAGGAAAATGAGATAACTGGGTACTGAAAGCAGACAACCAGTGAGACAAGAAGGAAAGAGGGTGGATGCTGATGTAAATTCCCAGCACAGACTGGGTGGGTGAGAATTGTAATCAGAGACAGCATCTCTGTCTCACCTGTGCTGTTACTGCAGCTAGCTGTACTTAATAAAGTAATGTATTCTGGAGATGCAAATCAGGATGGAAACATTATTGCTGGTTTTTCCTTAAGGCTCAGGCACCTGGTTCTGCTCTATGGTTTCTGCACAGTACTACCAACAGCTCACATTATAGCAGAACCATTGTTTTGATGAATTGTTTATTGTCATAATAAGGGCGCACACAACCTCCCTTTTGCAAGTGTACTATAAAATGAGGTGGTTTTTTTTTTTTTAATCCCACACATTTCTATTTTAAAAGCTTTTGTAAATCAATTTAGCTACGTCAGAGAGTTTCAATGGAAACGGGAAAATAACTCTTTTACAGTGAGCTAAGCTTGCAAAGGGCAGTATGCTGTGATTTTACAGCCCAGTACTTTCCATTTCCCATTTCTGAGATCTGCATCTCAGCTCGGATGAGAAGTATTTTTGCACATGATTGTTAGGTGCAGGAGAATTTACCTTACACAGATGTAGGGGTCCTGAGGGCATGGACAGTCCTTGACAGCCCTAACTAGCCTCGCCTGGGACCTCTCCACACCTCTGACTGAGGGTTCCATTTAAGCCTAGTCTGGGACTTCTAGTCCCCATCCAAGCCCTGTTGTAGGGGCGTCTTGTTCCTAGGAAATGGCATGGATTTCCTGGCTTGACCTTGCTGCTGGCTTGCTGCCTTGTGGTTGCGTGATGACCACTGGGCTGCTGACAGGACCCTGTGCTGTCACCCCCCTGCCCTGCTCTCCCTGTGTCAGTGGCACTGCACCCTGTAGGTGTAGGACTGTGGCCCCTGGCTCACCTCACCTGGAGCTATCCCTGATCTTGCTGCACCCTTGTGATGAGCTGCATTCATCACATTAAATAAAGTATGGTGTTGCCAGAGCTTTTGGAGTAGCTGTGTATGTGTGTACTGCAAGGCTGCAGAGCTTTGGGGTGATGGGGAGGATGCAGCTCCAATCAGAACCTGCTTCAAACAGATGCTGCTGTTGGTTGAACCCTTTACATGAGGCATTAACAAAGTGTGGCTCGTGACAAGCAGAAATTTCTCACTCTGTGCAGTATTTTGAAAACCTGTCTAAGACATTCCTACATAAGATTCTCTGCAAGCACGTGGCTTTTGTGTGTTTTCAAGTCCTGCTGTTTATAGTAGCAGAGAAAATGTATTGCTGCTCTGGCATTTGTGATTATGCCAGCCTCCATTTAACAGACCCTAGCTAATCTGCAGTAGTCATGTTGCTAAATCACAGAGAGATTTGATGGCAGAGGAAAGGACCCGAAATTTCAGAAGCGCTTTTGAACTCACCAAGCAGTTTCTTTTTAGTAGAACAGATCAGAGTACTTTAGGTGCCTAAAGCCCGTGTTGAAGATTAGAAAATCCTGTCCCTTCCTGCCCATTTTGGGCAGTAGGCAGGATTCTCTTCTGCAAACTGATGGGGTTTGTTTCTGTACTTTTCATATCGTAGAAGAATTCCCTAATACATGCTGGGTACTCCGATGTGGGAAACTGATGTATCCTGATGGCAGTGCACCATTGTGTAAATAATTGATTATTTTGTAGGTCAGAGACAGGAATCCAGCTGAGTTATTTCCTAATATGACAGTTCAAATAATAATCTAGAAGATGGAATCATGATAATCAAGAGCTAGATTGGGCCTGTTAGCAAAAAAAAACTGCAAAAGTAACACACCTCATGAGAATGTCTAACCTAGCTGGAACCCTCCCTGTATTTTAACCTTTCATGGCATCCTGCAGTCATTAATTTTACAGTTACATTTTATTTTATTTTATTTTATTTTATTTTATTTTATTTTATTTTATTTTATTTTATTTTTTATTTTACTTTCTTTTACTTTATTTTATTTTATTTTTATTTCATGTTTTATCTACACTTAATACCTGATTATTTCCTGGAGTGTTCTCTAGTTATCTTGCTATGATACATAAAGACATATCTTTCTTCCTTTTATATGTCAGTGGATATTTCCTGTAAAATTACCATATTTCATTTCCCTGCTGAACTCTGTGTAATTTCATGTAATGCACAAAATATTCTATAACTGTGTTCATCTTCTAGGATATTTTTGCAATAGTTTGTCCATACCTTTATGAAATTTTCTAATGGAAACTGTGGGTTCAAAAAGTGTTGCAATGATTTCTTGTAGCTTGTTCTCAATTTGTTCTGGAATGACCCTTGACGTCCAATTGCTACCTGAATTCCTGGTTGAGTGTTTTCCTTACATTTCCAGAGGACTATCCAGAGCAGTTCTCATAGTTTTTTCTTAGTGAAGATGGTTGACGTGGAGTCTGCACTATCCATCAATAATACTTTTTCCTTCTTGCATTTCTTTTCACTTTGTTGTTGAATTTCAACAGCCATTTTATCACTTGGTTGCTGAGGTTTGCTAAACAGAATATAACAAGAAGAGGAATAAGAAGTTATTTATTATAGCTGGAAAAAAATGGCCATAAAACAATGACTTTTCAAATTATTCTTACCTTGCAGTGATACTTTTATGCTTAAGCCATTGTCAGTAGCTGTCACTAGGTCAAGCAAGTTTTGGAGAAGTGTTTTGAGGTGTCCTTGCCAGGAATAATTATGCTGCTACAAAAATATCCACAGACATCGACAAGAGCCCTGTCTTGGAAAAGGAGATACTAAGAGTTTCTCACAGCAGTTTTCAGAGGCAGGTCCTTAAATTCCGATGTAACCTTGTCTCTTTTCACAAATCTGTGGGTCCTGACTTATCAGGGCTTTAAGGGGCTCTTACAAATTCTGACTTTTTGCCTGAAATAGCAAGAAAACAGGGCTTATATTTGAATCTGACCACTGGATTTGTCTACAGACAGATTAAATAAATTAAACAATGAGGAAGGAATAAAGGTTTAATTAATTTTAAAGAAGGTTTAATTCATGCTCTTGTTCTGTCACATTTATTCCCTTCATTATTAACTACCCCCCCTTTCAAGAAAAAAAAATCCCAATGAAAATGTTTTCACAAAGGATTAACCTTGGTAGAATTACCTTCTGCACTGAAAGCTGTTTCCATTTTAATTTTTCTGGACATTTCAAGCATTCAGCATGAGGAACGATAGAATGAACTGCCCGGTTTAAAAGAGTAGATCTGTAGCAAGAGATTACAAAGAGGTGACATTTTCAGAATGTCCAGTGAAAAATACAGAAATATGTAAATTACTTGTTTAAAACTTAAAAATAAAAATAATCAGGTCAAATTGAATGTTGCATGATAGAGTAGACGTATTTTTGAGTTGTAACTGCATTAGACAGACAAGAAGGTAATTTTTCTTTTCCCTAATAACCTAATGCATAGAAGACACTCCTAAGAAACCTAGGAAAAGTGGATTTGGGGATAGAAAATACTGTTGAATAAAATAACTGGTGTTTTTCCTGGCATACTGGTTTTGTAGGGATAGGGTTAAATCACAGTAGGTATTACAGGGCTGTGTTTTGAATTTGTGCTCGAAACAGTGTTGATACCACAGGGATGTTTCGGTCACTGCTGAGCAGGGCTTGCACAGAGTCAAGCCCTTTTCTGCCTCTCACCCCACCTCACCAGTGAGAAGACTGGGGGAGGGGGCGGTGCACAATTGTCTTGAGGTGACAACAATGAATTGGTCTTAATTTTATCCCCTCTTTTTTCATCTGTCACTGGTGCTCTGTAGCACACTTGAGGTTTATTTTATGATGAATTACAAGATTAAATTAAAATTCGTATCTCTGAAAATTCTGGTTTATCTGTAAATATCCAATTGTGCTATTTCCTTTACCCTAAAAGCATTTACTGTATGTGTCAGTGAACTGCTGAAGTAAAATTTTTGATTCTCCTGTTCTTACAGCACTTAAAAATTTTTTCAGTTCTGAAAATTCTTTTTATAATAGTTTTATTCTTTTTAAACTTACAAAAATTCTCTCAGCATCATCTTCTCTGTAGATCGGTTATGCATTTATATAACATGCAGAACTCCTAAACATCTGTAATCTAAGATTGCTGTTATTTTGGGACAGGAAGAGGGAAGTTAAGTGCAGGGGTAATACAGATAATTGTTAATTTTTTTCTGTTTCAGCCAGCACATTAGGCCAGTCATTGCAACTCCTGTGCAAACCATGCAGTAGTTTCTGGATTACTGCATTCAATAGAAGAATTATGTGTTGTCTTCACAAAAAATGCAAATGGCATGCAGGCATAGGCTATTTATGAAGTAAGTTACTACACTGCTGGAGCAAGGCTGGAAGAAAGAGATTTAAGAATATAACTTCTACTTTTGTAGAAGCCTCATGTTGTGTGAAATAGAGGTTTTCCTAGCACTCCTATAGCTGACCTTTCAATAAAATATTTGTTGAATTAGGCTAGACATTTTCTGCAGCAAAGACTTGCATGAATAGTTCTGTTTGCAGCAGAGATCCTTTGCCTGGGGAAACGGCAATAATAATTAAGAGATTGGCAGGGTTTTATTCTCATATATTTTTTTCCCCTGACCTAAACTTAGGGAGGTTCCCCAGAAACCTCCAGGAAATTAACACTTGGTCTACATCTTGTAAAGAAAAAATTGTCCCATTTAGGAACGTCTATACATTTGAATAATTTTAAATGGCCTTTTGAGGTGTCATGGCATATGTTTCAGTTTATTTCTGCCTGTTCCTCACTGTCCACAAAGCCTTAACTCCATCAGCGTCTCCAAGGGGAGGAAATAAGTAGTTTCAAAAGATGGGACAATTTTCCCCTTAGCACAGGACATGCAGGTGAGTCTGGTCCCTGGTCTTACACTCATCCGTGTTTCTCCAGTGCTCCTTGGTGTCTGCAGGGCTGTGAGATGCTGCAGCACTCAAGAAGTGGGTGCACCCTCTATATTTGCATTGTGCAGTGCACGTCTGTCCCTATGAACAGATCTATACACACAGCTCCCAGACCTACTACACTCTCTGCTTTAGCTTTTTTCCGGTTTATTCTGAGTCATCCTGCAGCTATTAACAGAACAAAATCTAGCAGATGACTTTTTCTTCAAGATTAAGGAGCACCACTAACATATTTAGATAGTTAGTAAGACTCTTTTCTTCAGTTTAGATTTATCTTCCACAGCTTTTGCATTTTATTGGGAATCATTTTTGACCTTAGATTACTTTCATTCAGTAATAGCAAGAATAAAAAAGCAAGTGGAAGCTGCTGACTGTATTTTCTTCTGGGCTTGTACTTAAAAATTTAGCAGATGTTCTGGAATATACAGTTGAGTGTCTTGTCTGGATGAATTCCTTCAATTCCAAGAATAGAGAAAGTGTGGAAGATGTGTCACCTGAATTATGATAATATTATATTTTTCTAGCCGAGATTTTTTTCTTTAAATCCAATTTACGCAGTAAAATTAGCATAAAAGTATTGACAGTCTTCTGGAAATCCATTAAAAGAGTGTCTCTGATCAAGTTAAGTGCTGAAGAATCCCAATATAGAAAGTGTTGGGATACCATGGTGATTGTATCTATAAAAATCTATACCCTGTCAAATTTCAGGGATTAAGAGCAAACACACTCTGTGGTATACCTTATAAAAAGTTATTAGTAGGAAAAAAAGACATAAGTACTGTGATTTTCTTCAGGTGTCTGAACTCAATCCACCATGCCAGCTGTTTTGAGTGTCACCAGAGTTTGACAGTAGAGACCAAAGCTGAACAGAAACTCCAACAAACCTATATTAATTTCTGAAAGGTTTATAATGCAGTGCTGGAGAATAAGGCTAATTTTTTCTGTGTGTCTGATCTGTCATTTTGTCAAGGTTCATTGCTATGAAACTCAATGAACTCCTTGAAGCAATATGAAGTGTGGCAGCTGCAAGAAAGCCCTGGCCTTTAAACTCAGCTCCCTGCCATCAGTGAGCCGACCTGATCAGGGCCATATAAAATTTAGATATGGGTTCCCCTTTATGTACCAGGTCAACCAGAAGCTTGTTCCAGAAGCTCACTTCTCTCATAAAACAATCCTTCCTCTAATTTTCAACCTAAATTTATTTCTGTCTGGTTTACATTTTTTTTTTTGTGTTAGTCTCTCTTGCAGTTTATGTGATTCTTCTACCTCCACACTGGTTCTCTTTCCTTCTGACACCATCCTACTTCATCTTCCTACACCATCCCTTAGTTCCTTCGTTCTGTAAAAAATCACTTGTAATTCCTTTCCACATCACAGCCTTCATTTTGGTAAAATGAGCAAGTCATGCTCTTTGAGTGCTGTCTGTAAAGCCAACCTTTCTCATTTCCCTGTTCGTGCTAGGAAATTTTCTCTCTTGCTTTTGCAATTTTAACTCCTCTTCTTTTTGAGTGAGAATAGCTAGAACTTTATGGAGTTTCCAGATGAAATTTTCTGAGTACATTATAAAATGGCATTAATATTTCCTGAGCCTCTGCAAATACTTTTATTGATACACTCTACCACTGTACAATGTTTTCTTTTTTTTATTTAATGTTCTATCTCTTGGGTGAGAGAGATTGTAACATCTGTCTTTTGCCACCATTTGTGTTATGTCCAGTTCAGTAGGTGCTTACTGTAAAGTTTAATAGTAAGTTTTATTAGTAGTATCAATGAAATGCATCTCTCATTACTTGAGAATGTTGGTGATATGCTTTATTAATCCTTGGTTACCTCATTTCTCTCAGTATTTTTAGTTCATTTGCTTCTTCTTGCATGTGTTCATTTTAGTGTTTTTACTTCTCTACTGTGGCTACCCTTCAGGAAATACAAAACAGTTTACAAATCTTACTGTTGCATATTTAAATCTTGGTGCAATGTAACTGTGAGGGTTACTCTACACATAATAAAGTATACAGATATTTTACAGGAACTATAGAAACAGTAGTCAGCATTATAGTCCATTAGAAATAGAATTATAGAACTGTAGAATTGTTTAGGTAGGAAAAGACTTTTAAGATCATCAAGTTCAACCACCAGCTGAGCAGTATCACCACATTCACTATTAAACCATGTCCTCAAGTGTCATGTCCTCATGTTTTTTGAATGCTTCCAGGAATGGTGAATCCACCACTTCCCTGTGTAGTCTGTTCCAATGCTTGACAACCTTTTGTGTGAAAAAATTTTCCTGGTATCTAATCTAAATCTCCCCAGGTGCAACTTGAGGCCATTTCCTCTCATCCTATTACTTGTTACCTGTGACAAAAGATTGACCCCCGCATGTCTATGACCTCCTTTCAGGTACTTGCAGAGAGCATGAGGATCTCCTTTCATCTCTATTTCTCCAGGTTAAACACCCCCAGCTCCCTCAGCTGCTCCTCACAGGACTTGTGCTCCAGACCCTTCCCCAGCTCCGTTGCCCTTCTCTGGACACGCTCCAGCCCCTCAGTGTCTTTCTTGCAGTGAGGGGCCCAGAACTGAGCACAGGATTGGAGGTGTGGCCTCAGCAGTGCCGAGTACAGGGGGACGGTCACTGCCCTGGTCCTGCTGGCCACACCATTGCTGGTCCAGATCAGGTGCCATTGGCCTTAATAAAAGTAATATTCATAATAAGCTCTAATGGGGCTGCTATTTAGATGACAACATATTTCTTACACCCAATATAATTTAATTCATGCGATGACTCATAAAGAAATGTGTCTATATTTTTATACAGACTTTATAGACTGCAACAGTATACAAAAAGGAAGAGAGAGAGAAGAAAATCAGAATCTTACGAGACTTTCTGATATAATAAAACAGACTTTTGTTGTATCTAATGTGTGATTTTATGACTTTAAATTCAGGATGATTGAAGACTGAGACATATAAACGTATACGTTTTATTTTATACAGCCATAGCAGTGTGATTTAATGATTGTAAGTTGCATAGAGTATTTCTTAGTTTACTTAATATATGTTATGTACAAATAATGTATTTACCTAACTTGAAAAGAAATAAGTCTCAAAGTCTATTGCTACATTTAACATTTGAATCACAATTGTTTCTAGAACCTTACACTATCCTAACTCTAGCAGAGCAGGGATCTCATTTTAAGGGAACTAAATGCAGGAAAGATCAAGACTGGAGTCTACCTAGTATGAATGCTCTTCTTGCCATTGCAAGGCCAGAGAACTGAGCATTGCTGACTGCATAGGGTTTCTCAAAGGGGATCATAGAATCATGGAATGGTTTGGGCTGGAAGTGACCTAAAATATCATGTTCCAAACCCCCTACCATGGGCAGGGACACCTTCCATTAGACTGGGTTGCTCAAAGCCTCAGCCAACCTGGCCTTGAACCCTTCCAGGGATGAGGCCTCCACAACTTTTCTGGGCAACCTGTTCCATTATGTCACTACCCTCTGAGTGAATTATTCCTAACATGTAATCTAAATTTCTCTTTGTTTAAAATCATTACCCATTGTCCTGTCACTATCTGCCCATGTGAAAAGCCACTCTCTCTCTATTTTATAAGCCCCTAAGTTCAGGTACTGGAAAGCTATAATCAGATGTTCCTGAAGCGTTCTCTCCTCCGTGCTGAACAATCCCAGCTCTCTCAACTTGTCTTCATAGGCAAGGTCTCATAGGAGACTCCAACAGTTCCATGTCCTCCCTGTGCTGGGACCCCAGAGCTGGATGCAGCCCTGCAGGTGGGGTCTCAGCAGAGCAGAGCAGAGGGGCAGAATCCCCTCCCTGGCCCTGCTGCCCACACTGCTTTGGGTGCAGCCCAGGACACCACTGGCTTTCTGGGCTGCAATCTCACACTTTTGGTTCATGTCCAGCCTCTCATCCACCGGCACCCCCAAGTGCTTCTCTGCAAGGCTGGTCTCAAAGAGTTCTTCTTCCAGCCTGTAGTCATCACAGCATGTGCTATTTTGATGCCTTCTATTAATGGGGTTAATGAAACCCTTATGCGGTATTTCTGAACTTTGGGAGAAGTAATTTACAATGTCCAACTTTTTTAAAATTATGGCAACCAAGGCTATTTGGTGGAGCAGTACAAATATTAGCACAAATACATTATTACAATTTAGTTAAATTTTCCACCTACAAGTTTCTCCTTGAAAAAAATGTGACTCTGTTTACTGACAATGTTAAAACATTGAAAAATGAAGAAAGGAAACCTTGTGGCCACAGATAAGTGATTATAGTAACAATTTTGAATGAATCTGCTGGTTTGTTTATTATTCAGGTGTAGCTTTTTCATCTTAGAAGTAGATTAAAAGCAGTCTTAGAAGAACTACCTTTTTGTTTGGTTTTGTATGATGCATAGCACAGAAGGATCTCTATAGAACTGGATAAGTAGCCTGGATTATTGCCTGGACTAGGAATAAGTTGGCAGAAAAGAATATTTTCTATTCATCTTTTGCCCTTTGTCAGCCAGCATGGTGTTGCCTTTAAAAGTGTACGTCTTTGAAGAATATGTCCTATGTCTTTAAAGAATTGTTGTGGGGGAAAAGGAAAAAAAATAACAATTTAATCACTAAATGACTGAAAAAGAAGATCCAAATTCAACACAGAGACATATAAATCAGTACTTTGTCATAAATATGGTATTTGCAGTCATCACTGTGGTGATCTGGGGTCATCATGTCAATATTTTATTTTAGTGTCCATCTATAAAATTTAGAGGTGCAATTAAACAGCAGTCCAATTCATGTCAGACTGATCTAGAAAGAGAAATATCTGCAAATATATAATTTCACAGGTAACCTGTATAAGAACTACAAAAGAACAAAGCAAATCCAAATTTTATTCTGGAATATGTCACTTGGATGTTATTTAGAGAAATAGTGGCTGTGGCTGCTATGTATCCAGAGTAGATTCAGATTGGAAAAATATTTGGTCAGAGGTTTTTTTGAGTTGTCAGAATGTAAAGGGATTTTCTTCCAATCATTCCAATTTTGGGTATTTTCACGTGAGTGTGTCTGGGCTGTACTGCGTGGTAGCTCCTGAACTTGATAGCCGAACCCACCTCAGAGGAATTGAGCACTTCTCTGGAACTGCTGTATTATTGCCTGTCATTTAATATAGGTGTTCTTAAATTTGCAACCAGTAAGAACAAAATCAAACCATAAAACATCTCAGTAAGCACTGAAGCGGGATTCTTTCCCAGTTCTGGTCTTTGAAAAGTAAAACAATGCATATTCATATAGTAAGAGTGAAGGCAAAGTTTCCTAGCACTCTGAAAAAGACGGAAATTGAATTGGCTGTCAGGTCAATTTGATTTGGGATAAAATAACAACATGATCAACCCATCATATGTGAAGGAAGCTTGAATTTCTTCTCAAACATCCTACCACCAGGACACATATGGCCTTGCATGAGCTTAGGGGCTTTACTTATTCTAGTTATAATAGTGCATATATAGTTAGGTGTTAAATATGTGTTAAATTTTTACATGTCCTCTTAGAAGACAAACAAAATTTTTCTGTGGTAGGAGATGTTATTGCATTTTCTAGCACTACAGCAAATTTCTCTGTAATCTGTTTCTTCATCATTGTTCCTCACATTGTTTATAGAAAATAGATGTAACATTTTCCAATGTTGCTAAATTACTCTGATAAGTCTGATTCATGATGAGCAAATTCATACACATCTCAACATATTTTTTGACAAGTAGAAAGTTTTCAAGACCTCTGAATGCTCATATTCTACATAGAATTTCAGCATGTGAACGACCTTAAGTGGCTTCAAAAGCTGACCACTCTAATATGCATTCCTGAACCTAGTTACAGAATACCAGTTCCTCTGAAAGGCAACAATCCAGAGAATGGCAATTACATGACCCCTTTTGACAAAAGCCTCTATGCTAACACACACTATTGACTTATGGAATATTTGGTAATAGGGATTTTGACTGAAAATGGGGAAAATATTTCTGAGAGGAGGATAAATATTTAACTTTTAGAGTCAAGTGTGTGATACCGACTCATAGAGAACTTTTTCTTTGACAGTGCACATTAACTGAATCTAATAGAATTCAGCTCAGCCAGGCAAAAAAAGAACTAGACAGAAAGAGAGGTTAGATAACATAGGTGGCCAAACTGTTTGGATATAGCAAACATAAGCCTTTGTAGAAGACAGGCTTTATAAAAAGTCCTGTTCAGTATTAACTTACTGGAAAGATGAAAAGCAATGAGAAAGTTGAATGTGCATTGTCTGTGAATGCAGCTGTCAAAACTCTGAAGATTCAAAAAAGGATGAAAAGTATGGTTTGATAATGCAATGTGGAAAGAGAAATTTTGCTAGCAAAGAAGGTTAAAATTAATTCATTACATTTGCATTGCATTTCAGCAATATGTAGGAATTAATGGCCAGAGAGATATAAAACTATGCCATCAGAGATATAGTCGTGAAAACACAACTGCCTTCAGTTCTTCGTGACATTCTTCGTAACTTTGTTGCTGTTGAAATGATACAGAAAATTATCTGGTTGAAAAATCCATGAGAATTTTTCTGTAATAGTTGTCAACAGTTTTTCTATATTGTTAAATGTCTTCGTTGTTTTCTGACCTCAGTACAGTTGCACGAATGTGAAGCTTCATCCAAGTAAGCACTTTGTAAAGGACTTTTTTTTGTCATTAATACGGATTTTTGAATTTAAAAAATGAATGATGGAGAAACCATTAAACGTGTGTATATCGCCAAAGAATGAAAAAAATGTCAAAAACTCTAAGTCCACAATGCTGGCATATGAAGTAGCAAGTATTGTGCTGGTTAACTCAGAGCTCAGTAAATATTCAAGGGACACACTGGATGTCAGCGAAATGATCTGGCTGCTTCCTACCTTGGGATTAATACTGAGCCAAGGGTAGGTTATCAGTCACCATAAAATACGTGATTCAGAAGTGTTCCAAATGAACAGCAATGAGATGAAACACTTTATAACACTTTAAACAACTAAGTTATAAACTAACATTATTTCATATATTCAGGAAAACATTAAGGATATAATGTTAAAGTCAAGGATCAATGTTTCTTAAGAGTGATCAATCATCTTAGTTTCATTTCATGACCACTTCACTATCAATCAGGAATTCACCACACAGGAACTCAGGTCGTGCCATATGATCATCAGAGACTGGGGTGGTGAAGATGAGGAAAGACAAAGCATAAAAAAAAGCAGATGTGATAAGACACAGCAATAGCTGAAAAGGAATGAAGCAAAAAAGTCTACTCTTTTAGTGAAAAATGTAGGCATATTACAAGAGAAGTCATCATCACTGACTGTAATTAGACATATATTTAGCTAGGTTACCAGACACTTCCCATTATCTTTTGTCATTTGTGTTGAAACTTTAATCACTTGGGCTGGAATTTTCTACACCATGACAGTAGCTTTAGGCCATATAGATTTGTATCTTCCTTAAATGTCAGGTAACACCACTTGAGAGTTTCCTCAAATAAAAACAAGTGGGAGAAAAGAAGCAATATTTTTTAAATTATGTTTTAGTAAATCAGAACTACTATTTTTAGGAACTGCTGAAGTTTTGAAGCTCAAACTTGAAATCTGTTATATTGGATGGGTCCTTATTTGGTTGAGGATTATTCTGGGTAGATTACCAGCATAAGAAAGATTTGAGACTAAAAAAGCAGAAGTACTTTCAAAAGTTCCTTCTGAGATAGATGGGAATAGAGGTTTCTTTAACTATTGCAAGGGGTCCCTGAAACTAGTTTACTATTAGTAATATTTTTTCCTTCCAGCATGAATTGAATACCTGAAGGAATTTCTGCAGAAGTTTAAAGCCCTCGGAGCCATGGAGAGTAAAGCATGAAAGAGAATATGACCAGGTTTCATATAGCATTCACAACTATGAAATGTAAGACAAAACATACTATCTCTCTCAATTCTTTGATAAAGATATTTTGTCATCAGGACTGAATAGAGATTCCATTTAGCCTGTCCAAAAATGTCTGTCTGAAGAGTGAGAAGAAGAGATCAGAGAGGAGGGAATTTTCAGTGGCTTGTCTGGATAAAGTTTTATTTCTGTGTCTGAAATTGGTTTTGATAAGAAACATGGGATGTATTGGAGATTTTCGATTTAGAAATTAGCTGATGTACAATTTTTTTTACATTCTTTTCAGGATGTATGATGATATACGATATATGACGCCTTACAAGATTTTAAGGTATTGATTGTTACAGAGAAGAGGAAAGTTATACAGAAATAGCAATATTCCCTTTCTGAAGAGGGACAGTAAGTGAAACTTGGAAAGGATAATGAATAGCAGAGGTATTAATGTCCCAGAAAAGTCATCCAAGTTGGATTAAAGCAGGAACTCCATCTGTACCTGAGTTGGGAGGGAGCAGAATAAAGGAAGAATCCCAGCTCTGATGCAGTGAAGTGAGGATGACATGGGAATATGTGGTCAAAAGCTTTCTGACTTGAAAGTACCCCAGAAAGTACATTTTCCATTGCATGTATTCAAATATGTTGTAATTGCATATTTCAGTTTCACTTGTAACCTCTTTATTGCCAAACTCATAATCATTCCTGTCCAAACCTTTTCCTAAAACACTTATAAGTACACCAGGGCTTAGCTGTACTGAACAGCCTAATACCATAGGACAAGATTGATGAGGAGGAAAACAGAGATCTGAACACAAAGTGTTGCAAGGAAACAGCAGATGAATATATAGAAAGAAATACTGTCATTCTGGAGATAACACAGCTTCAAAGATGGGCTGGTAGAGCTCAGAGTCTGGGAAAGAAGGCATTGACTGAAATATACTGAGCCATAGTCTGCAGAGGTATGTCTGGATGCTTGAGGCACAAAGCACATGGAGTTCAGGAAGGGAAAGGCTTTGCTTTGTGTGATCGCTTCTGAGATTGCTTACAGACATTTCTCTGAATTCCAAGGGTGCAGTACACTTGTTTTTCTATTAAACTAAGTGAATTGGTCAAGTAGCTGAAAAAGAGGATCCCTGATATCTACTTTCAAAATCAAAGCGTTCACAATAAGTGAAAACAGTCATTTTAGCATAGGCTTTTGGCAGTTTTGTTCTTCAGCTATAAAATGAAGTAGATCCTACAGTCTAAACTCACAGGTATGCTGTGAAGCTAAATTGGCTAATACCTTTGAAATACTTAAATGGTGAAAAAAACAGGGAGAAAATAATTGTTTGTAACACAAATTCTGAAAATTTGTTAAACAGACATATGAACACACATTGGGTTGAAAGATCAAAGGAGTTATTGAGAAGATATTACTGAAGAAGGCACTGTGAGAAAAACAAATGAAAAATATCTGTGTCAGATACAAGTCTGTATCAAAAGTTAGCATAAAGAGGTGAATTAGGAAGACATGTGACATATATGGTTATGGTTACCTCTCCTATTCTATTCTGTTGAATTTAAGGCACAAGTACTTAAAAACACGCAGGCCCTTCTTTTTTGTGAGAAATCAAATGCTTTTCTGGAACCAAATTCCAAAATTTTATATATTAATAAAAATTGAATCAGAGAGAATATGCTCCCCAAAAACCACCAGAACGGGTGGAGATGCCTGAAGGAAGCTGCAGGGGTGGGGAGGAGTTGGAAGTGTCAGAAATAAAGGAGTGAAGTTGAGCCTGGAAAGAGGAGGGAGTGGGAGGAATATGCTTTTGGGTTTGGGGGTTTTTTCTGTGTTTTGGCATATAGGGTTTTTTGCTTTTGTTTGGTTTTGGGGTGTTTTTTTTTGGGGTGGTTAGTTGGTTGGTTGGGGGTTTGGGGTTTTTTTTTTGTTAGCTCTTTTTTCTTCAGTATCATTCTCTATTTGTAATTGGCAATAGATTAACTTAATCTTTTCCAAGCTGAGTCTGCTTTGCCTTTGATGATAATTAGTGAGTGATGTCTGTGTTCTTATGTCAGCCCGTGAGTTTTTTTAATGCAATTTTGTCCCCTTGTTCTGTTGAGGAGGGGGAGCAAGGGAGTGGTTTGGTGGGCACCTGACAGCCAGCCAAGGTTGCCACCACAAGAGCAGTGAGCTTTTCCTCTCAAAGAAGGGATTGATTTTGCCTAATACAACTTTGGAAAAAGATGGTATGCATTACAGAAGCAAAATATTTTTACCTGAAATGTCAGAAATGTTGAAAAATCTGCTGTGTAGGTATTGTATCTATTGAGATCAGAAATGTGGGTCTACAGTGGAGCTGGAAAACTCTAGGAAGTCCATGTATACAGATATTCTGTCTCTTGAAAGCAGGCAAATTACAAATGAATGCAAATAGTGCTATTGAATAAATGATTGAAAATAACCACGACTTAGTGAAGAGGCAGGTTAGGAGGAAGACATATCGCTTTTACACACTATTCCAGACCTGCTTAAATTTCTTCTTCTGTTGTTTGCCAGATACCAGTGAGTAGCTCTGCCCATTTTCTTGAGAATGAAAACTGCTTTGTGAAAATTTAGAACCAAGTGTGAGAAATGTTTACAATGAATGGAATAATTTCGCTGTCGCATTTGTGAAAGGATACCAGAGTATGTGGATGCATCATCACAAATACTACTGTAGCATTTTATTCAGGCACAGGATTTTCACAGCTTGCCGAAAGAGGAATAGAGCAAAGTGGTGTGTAAAGTTTCGCAGAACCTCTAGAGGGATGGGTTGGTGTCGCTAGCATATTAAGGAAAACATCTCAGAATCAAGAAGCAGTCTCCCTGTATGGTGGATGAAACATTACAAAAGAAGGCTGCAAAATATCTCCATCTAAGGTGACCACCACCAATAATAATGCATTATTAGCAATGAACAAAGGTAGAATTTCTAAAGGTGAATAAATTAATGCCTTTCGTTCTGATAGAAGCTTTTAGATGGAACACTTTACAGCTTTCTGATTAAGGGAATAGTACTTACGGGTGTATAGGTGCATATCCAGTCTATATTTGCTAAATTGCAGGCAGAATGTTAAAAATTGCTCCAAGAGGGAGAGAAAATGTAGTTTGATGCATTTTGAGAGATATATTTAGTCCTAACATTTGATATGAATTTGTCAGCTTTTGAGTGGTGATCATAGAAAATGATTTTTGGGAGTGCAGAGCAGTCAGTCAGTCAGAAATAAGGATCAGAGACGCCTGAGAAGAAAAATTCTCCATTGATGGCAAATTTTGTCACTGTTAGGTTTCTTTCACTTCTTCTAAATGCTCTCTGCAAGAGAAGAAATCCATTCTTTGAAAATATTTTCTACCGTGCTTTACATTTAACTCTTTTTAGTGAGGCTAGTAAAGTTTACCATAAAAAACCTCAGGATATTATTCTATCCCAGGGGTTTTTTGTGGTGGTAGTGTTTTTGTGTTGTTGTTGGGGTTGTTTGGTTGGTTGATTTTGGGTTTTTTTGTTTGTTTGGGTTTTTTGTTGTTTTTTTTTTCTGCTTAAACAATATGGAAAGCCTATAGAAAAGTGCTGATGGATGTTGTATTTCCTTTTTCAGGTGCAGGGACCAGAAAATACATCTATCCTGTCCTGTGAACCGTACAAGACAACAGGTGTCTGTTTCTATATATAATATTATTTTTGACAATAGAAGACTTAAAAAGTGGTTGCACATGTTCTTATAAAACTATATGTTCCATTTTGTTATGCAAGGATCATTTTCTTCACTAGGTTATCTTCAGCCTTTTCAATCTAATTTTTTCTCCAGCTTGAACAAATAATGCTGGCAGAGAGTAAGGGATCTGTTGGTAGTTACAGTTCAGGAATCTCACAGAATCTCAGAACGGGTCAGACTGGAAGGGACCACAGTGGGTCATCTGGTCCAACCTCCCTGCTCCAGCTGGGCCATCCTAGAGCACAGGGCACAGGACTGTGTCCAGATGGCTGTTGATTAACTCCAGTGAGAGAAACTCCACAACCTCTCTGGGCAACTGTTCCAGGGCTCAGTCACCTGCAGAGTAAAAAAGTTCTTCCTCATGTTCAGGTGAAACTTCTGTGCATCAATTTCTACCCGCAGCCTCTTGTCCCA
Organism: Ifrita kowaldi; assembly: GCA_013398055.1. Classification (NCBI taxonomy): domain Eukaryota; kingdom Metazoa; phylum Chordata; class Aves; order Passeriformes; family Cinclosomatidae; genus Ifrita; species Ifrita kowaldi. Next base: position 389,964 of record VZRS01015242.1, read on the forward strand.
ATTGCTTGGCATGACTGAGTGAGCAGAGCCTGGCTCCATCCTCTTGACACCCTGCCTTTGGATACTTGTACACACTGATAAGTGCCTTTTCAGTCATCTCTTCTTGAGGCTGAACAGGCCTAGCTCCCTCAGCCTGTCCCCATAACAGAGATGCTCCAACCCCTTAATCATCTTCATTTCCCTCTGCTAGACCTTCTCCAGGAGCTCCATGTACTGAGGAGCCCAGCACTGGACACAACACTCCAGATGTGCCTCACCAGGGCTGAGTAGAGGGGCAGGATTACCTCCCTCAACCTGCTGGCAAAGCTCTTCCTAATGCACCCCAAGATCCCTCTGGCCTTCTTGGCCACAAGGACACCGCTGGCTCATGGACAGCTTGTTGTCCACCAGGACCCCCAGGCCCTTCTCTGCAGAGCTGCTTTCCAGCAGGTCAGACTCCAGCCCGTGTTGGTGCAGGGGATTATTATTCTCCAGGTGCAAGAGCCTGCATTTGCCTTTGCTGAATTAGGTTTCCCCCTGCTCAACTCTCAAGCCTGCCCAGGTTAAATTTCATATGCTGTCACATGCCGAAATTGCAGTGTTCAAACCTTAAGGGTAAGTCAAGCCCAGCCCAGTGAAATCTCACTGCACCAACAGAAAATGTTTTATAATAGAAAGGTCACTGAAAGGTATATTCTTCTTCACAGGCCCCAGAAAGACTATCATGTTATAATATCATGTTACTGGATTTATTTCTTATTTGTCAAATAAGCCCAGTAATGGAAAACTTTAGCTCAAAGAAACTAAGCAACTGCAAACAAAACAGTCCAGGCAAAACCTGCAGTTGTCTTCCCAGAAACTTCTTGCTTAGTTCATCACAGAAGTGGTTGTCTGTCACGTACATCACATAGGTGAAGGTACTGATCATGGTGCTTTAGGCTAAATAAACACAAGCATAGAGCAGAATGTCACTAGCAGAACAGATAGAATTCAACTCTCTTTCAATATGGAATCAAGTCTCAGGACATAGCTGATGAAAGAATAATTGAAAAATAAAAAGGACATGTTCTGGTGCAGGAGTGGGAGGAAATACTTTTCTTTTCCCTCTGCAAGAAGAAATAAAACAGATTTCAGAAATATCCCAGTTCAACAAAGGGATAAACCCAAGTTTTTTTATAAACAATAGTAATTACATGGTAGACCAGACATGCTAGATGAATTTGGAGAGTATATTTGCCTTGAGTGTCTAAAATCCAAACAGATCTTGCAATTATTTTATTGGACTAGTCTAAACCATTCATCTTGGCCCTATTGGTCACTTTGAGCCTCTCTTTAAACTCTCTCACTATTGGTACTTTCAGGCTCTCTTTAAGCTGCACAAATGTTCACTGCATCAGAGGTTTGTTCAGTTACTGAACATTCGTGGTTTCAACCAATCCTACTGCAAGCCCTGTCCCCAAAGAAGGAGCTTTGGATAACTTTGAAATTTGTATAAATTATTTTTTAGGCAGAAACAGAAAAAAAACATTGCCTGTAAGTAACTGACATTGTTCCTCTGAAAGTGAAGTTTCAAACTTTCAGTTCAAGTGACTAGAACAGACAAGAATTTTACCTATATATGTTCTACAGCTGGAACTCATATAGAAGCAGAATGCCACTCATTAGTAAAAAAATATTTTCTTTATGACATCTCACATAAATCCATGTTTGGCTACATAGAAAACAACCTTAAATAAGAGAAACACCTTGCGTGGAAGCTCTATTTTACTTTATTTTCATGAAATGAGAGTGGCTTTTTACTTGCTTATACTCAGATGCCTCTGTTATTATTATTTAAACTGTTTATAAGCCAAAAAAGGTAGAACCTGAAACAAACAAGAAATAGGCAAATCAAAAGGAAAAAAATATAAAAGAAAACTTCCATGCAATGTTGTCTTAATTATGTTTTTGCTAACAGTAGAGACAATTTTACCACTCAGTTCAAAGGAATCAGGATTAGGAACAGTTTAAGAGTCCTTGAAAATCCCAGGTTATGGACACTACAGTAGATTTCTACCCAGATCAAGGAATACATGTTTTTTAGGGAATAGGCAGCAGAGCAGGAAACACACAATCAAAAAGTGCTAACAGCCGCTGAAGTCGGTAACATTCCTCAGAGATGAAATTTATGAGTAAAAAAAAAAAAGTATTATCTACGCAAAGAATTGCATTTTATTAGCATGCCTAAATATATTCTGCTTGCTACAGAATAAATCCTAAATCCTTGGGAAAATGCAGAGTATCAAAATCAGAAGTGCTGCTTTGCAAGAGAAACATTTTTTTTTGTTCTTATAGTACTCTTCCCTTCCCTTTAGCAGCCTATTTTTTGGCTGGGTATTGAATTTTGCTTTATTTTTCCTCACCTTTTTGATTCCCTGGATCGGAATAAAACAAAGCCAGTCCATGCTGTGCTTGAATGCTGAGCTCCATGGACTGTTCCAGCAGTCTATCTTTGATGCCCTATTTACATAGTATTGCCATCGATTGCTCTAATTGTTTGATCCTGGCGCATCCATTTTAGGTTTAGCAAGTTAAGATTTTATTCTCCATTCAGAGTAATTGAATTCAGTTCATTTAATTTGTAATTCTAAGGGCTCGGTGTGTTCCGTATGCACATAAAATGCCTTTGTGTATTATGACTGATGCATTCTTAGGGATTATTTAATCCAGTGAGTCATGTTAGTTTTCAGACTATTGCCATTGTGATAAGGCAGGTCATACACAGAGGTGGTTGGGATGGATCCTTAGGGATCAAGCTAATAGTAGGTCAGTAGCTCATGTCTAACACATCACATGATGTGATGTGATGGCTGTGTTTCAAAAGCAAGTTATTGGTGACTGATTCCTCACAGAATAAAACAGAAACAAGAGCTGTACAGGCACAGAGGACCTGTGAAGATCATTGGAAACCAAATAATATTGGAAGCCTGTCAAATCCAATGTAGATTGTGTTGAATAAATTTCCTTAAAACAGTGGTTTTTACACCTTTTCATGTCAAGAAAAACCCATCCACCCTCCCTAGAAGGTTTAATTTCATTTTTGATAGGAGCCACTGCAAACTGTAGTTACAGCTAAGGACCTTCGCCAGAAAAAATGAAATTATTGTAACAGCTTTTAAAGCCAGTTTTGTACTTTCGAAAAATAGATGCTGTGGCATCTGATAGGGGATACATCAGAGAAATTTTTAGTAACATTTGTTCCATGAAGATAACAGTAGCACAGCACTTCCTAGTCTAATTGCATTTGTGATATATATATAAACCCAACGTGTATTTATAGATCTTACACAATGGCATTCCGCCCTCCCTCTTGATGTTTTATCCTTAACCAAGGAAGTCTTCTCTGCAGCAAAATTTGCCAGAAAAAAAGAATTAAGTCTAGTTTTTCAGTTCTGAACTAAATAAAGGAAACCAACTTCCCCACCTGCTGTGGCTGGCTGAATACAGAGAGAAAAGCAGTGCCAATTCAAAACAAAATCACACAGTGAAATCCATTCACAGCTATTCTCATGTTCTGCTTGCTTTCCGCAAGGAACTAAAAACATCTGTCTGAAGCAAATTTTCTTTCCAAGGGGGTGCCTCTGTAAATGCGATTTCATTGGGAACACACCTGCCATTCAGTGAGCAAATATGTGCTCTGATCTCCCATGGATCTTGCCTTCCACCATGGCTTCCAAAATATCTGGGGTGTGTGTCAGCTCTGCAAATTACTAAATCCTCTCTAGGGCATGTCAGATGAAATAAATAATCTTTTTGTAATGCTAGAAATCTCTGCTTGCTAGCATAAAGCTAAGATTATCCCACATAAAGAGGCTGATTTTCCACAATTTTTTATCAATTTTCAAATAACTGCATTACCTCACATTTCCTTGTGAGGCAAGAGCTCACAGATGCTGATTTATAAACACTGTGACATTCAGAATGAAAGGTACGAGTACTGCTATTGACCCAAATGACAATATTTCTGATTTCTGAGAAGTCCAGTTCAATTATTTTAAGGATCAATGGCCCCATTAACACCAGAGAGAAAGTGCAGCTGGATATTATGATTATTTTTGACTCTCTGTCTTATCCATAATAAGTGTGGCAAAACATGAGATAACTTTGACCTTTCACCTGATCCTCCAAAGCATTCTTCAAGCTTCTTAGAAGTTGAATTCTTCTTACTTAAACTTGAGATAGATAACTTTATAATGTCTTTTGTGTATGTTCCAAACTTCAGCTTTGACCCTGAAAGTACAGAATTACAGAAGTGTATGTCTTCATGGACATAATGCCTATTAATCTCACAATTTTACCCCAGAAGATTTAGCTCCTGCTTTTTTTAAATAATGAAAAAAATTTGATTATTTTCTGTAAAGATGAGATTTCACCTTGTATCCAAGTTTTAAATGACAACAAAAGGTCTTCTAAATTTTTTTCATAAATATGTCTTTAGCCAAGCATCCAGACATCTATATCCTTTTCCCACATCTTCCAGAAAGAGTGGTTGAGGATAGACTGCCATAACCTCAGACTGTAGTTTAATGTTCTTTCTAAATGTGGACACATCCCCCATTTTCATGTGCACTTCTCCATTTTTGGAGAAGTGACAGAAAACAGAGGCTTCTCAATTTTTGCATTTTAACTGCTAAATCTATTTTTCTAGTGTCATATCTTTGGATCTTTCAAATGTAGATATCATACCCAAACACCTCAGATCTTCAAAGTGAAAGTCTTAGTCTCACAATGCTACAGTGATGAACTAAGGAATTATACTCACTTTGATAGGGGAATAAGAAGCACAAAATGTAAGTACATTTTGCAAGATAATATCAAATGAACCTGTCACCCAGGAAGAGCAAAAACTCAGTTCTCACTAATCTGTGCCTATCATCAGGGTCACAGGATGATCACTGAAGCTGCAGGCAAACTGCTGCTCAAGATTACTGATCCTAGGGAATGTCTTAATAATGTGCTCACTTGCAAGATAACTTTACCATCAGAGCTCTGGTAAACTGTAATAAAAAACATTTTCTTGGAATTCTATCTCTGCCTTGTATCCGTGACTGCATTATTCCAAGCTGATCATATTACACTTCCGTCAAGACGTTGTACTTTTCAGTGAAGGGAAAGCGTTTCCAGTGATTGATTCCTGAGACACCAGACCCCAGTCAGTGAGACACTAACAAAAGGAAGGGAGGAACCAAGTGGGCTCTAGGTGCACTGCTGATCTCCTTACTGCAGGCTGTATCAGAGTGATGCTGTTCCAAGACGGCAAAAGCAAAAAAAAATTAAAAGATGGACTGTTGCGGTGCACTTTAGCCTGCCTGGGACCCGCCTCCTGTCCCTCCAAGATTTGCCATCCAATGGGCAGATGGATCCGCCCAGAGGGACGGACTGTAGGCGGATCCTCAGTCAAAAGGCCTCACCCCTCATGCCACTCTAAGCCTGTCTCCTCCCCCAGTTCTAGAGAGTTCTTTGTTATTAAGTTCCTTATTGGCTAAGCAACTCATGTTTATGTATGCCTTCTGTTCCATATGCAATTGAGTTCTGGAAGGTTCTGTCTATTTGGTTTCTGATTGGCTCCCTTGGCTTGTCTCCTCCCTTCTGGCTCTGTGGTTGGTTGTTTGTGCCTTGGTTCCTCCCCTTTTGTTTCTCCCTATTGGCCATTGATGTAAACCCCTCCCCTTTTTCTGTTCCTTAAAACCCTGTGTTCGTTGCTTTGTCCCTTGAGATTCTTGCCCCAGACGAGATTGGAAATAAAAGCTCTGGTCTGCTTTAAAGAGAATCTCCTTTCTCTCAATCCTTTATCTCCGCCTCCTCGCCGCTTTACCAACGACCGCAGCTCGACCCGTTCCACGGCGGTGCGTCCTTAATAATTGAGACATTCGGTCTTTGGCCGCGATTGCAGTCTCCTGACAAGGCCACCGGGCGGCCCAGGGGTCAGGCGACTGCAATGGACCTCTGCCATTTCCCTTTGTTGCATTTGCCCCTGGCTTTGCACAGCATTTGGATGAGAGTGGTAATGCATGTGATGCCAGATGAAGAGGTGAGATAGTGGAAGGAAACAATCAGCAGGAGAGACGAGAAAGGAAGTTGGATTTACAATTTGTTTTTTATCATTTTAAGTGGTAATGGTATCAGGCGTAGCAATCTTTCTGAAAATATCTTGCTTTTGGTTATCCTGGTGCACATTCAGCACATGATGTCTGTGATTTTCTAGAAATCTATCTGTGAATGTGGATACAGATTTAAATGTTTCTGCTGAAAAAAAGGAAAATAAAGAAAAAAAAGAGAAAAAAGGGAAAAAAGGAAAAAAAATTAAAAGAGGTGTTCATAACACATGAAGAACTAGTTTACACCTTGATCTGACCTATCTAGGTCAGACACAAAATTGTGACATCCCAAACCAAATTTTTTGTACACCAAAGGCACCAAACGCAGTAAAATATTTTCTTATTCTTCCCTTTTCTTTTCCTTCTTTTGTGGTATTCCACATGTCTATGCCATAGCTCTTTCTATACATAATTCTATCCCATCCTTCCTATAGATACACTCATAATATATGTCAATTTTAAGACCTGTAGAGTAACAGAATAGGAAGAAAAGATATGCGCCATTCGATCTATTGACTTGAAAACAGAAGTCATCTTTTCCAAAAGACCCCTTTCTGGTCTCTTTGGGTATGCCACATTTAAGGGGTTAAAGGCCTCTGCATAAAAGCTGGGAAAGCAGAAATATGTAGCTCCATGCTGGAAGGAGATAAGGGAGACTGTGAAATGCTAGACAAGAGAGAAAGAAATTTTTGCTGGGAGCAGGTCACTCTTCTTTCATAGAGCAATGGCTATTAATAATTTTCTGCAGCTTACATTTCCCTCTCAGCATAGTATTTATCTCTCCAGGTTACTGTTGTGTAATAGTAAATTCTTACGGTTTGCTTTTCTATTAGGTCACAAAGTGCCAGATAGCTTTACAGCATGTCCAAATAATTCAACATCTCACAAAAAAAAAAAAAAAGGTTGTAGCAGCTATTAATATGTGTGGCCCTCAAGGCTAACATAGGAAAACTGGAGCCTTTATTATTTTTTTCATTAATTTCGAAAACGTGGGTTTGCTGAGGTGCGAGTGGAGGATGGTGTAAATTTTTAAACAGTGGCACTCTCAGCAGTTATGCAGAGTTCTGTAAATATGGCTTGTCTCAGAGGACTGTCGTATTTGAGCAGTGTTCCCCATTGGAACAGCACAAGAGAACTTTCTATTAATTTGTGGTGCTTAGGGGTGTTCAGTACCTGCTTGCACCTTCCATAAGAAATCCAGAAGCAAGCCTAGCATCAGCTGTCTGCCACACTGGAGATGAGCAGATGGAGTTATCCCTGAAATGAAAAAATTATATCTAGGCAGTTTTGGCTTCTCCTCCCTACTCCATCCCCTCACCCCCCACCTCCTGTCCGTGACGGAAAGGAAAGAGTTAAGACGTGTTCTTGTGTTTCTTAAGCTGACCAAGACTGAGTTATTTGAAACAGAGTATCTGAATGCTATCACAGGATGGAAACTGACAAGTGTTTTCAGTACCACAGTGCATTATGGATTAAAAGTTCTGTTGACTGCATTCCTGAGCTGATTCCGCTGCTTCTTTAGGTAGGGAGTGGGGAACAACTTGGTCTGAGAAACTCTTATGTGAAAATCACCTTGAAAATCCTGTATGTGTTGCACCTTTTAAGAAGCATGTGATACTAGCATTCTTCACATCTTACATAGAGCATGAGTTTAGTTTATGGACAATACATCTGAGGGCTCAGTTTATCCCTCACACTTGGAGTCAGCAGCAAGGACTGGAAAATTCATGTAGAAGGATAAGTTTCATTTGGCTGCAAATTTGTTCTGTTGCAGAAGTTCCTCATATTTTTTAATAGCAGAATATACGTGCTAAGAGCTATGATAATGTTCTACAGAAGAAAAAACAAATAAAGAGGAAGAGAATAAAGGTAGAAGTAGGGCTGCGAAGTGTGATAGAACAGGGAAGGGACAGAGCAAATCTAATAAATCTCAATGTAAAGTGAATGGCTGGTCAAAATTTTTAATTGTACTTGTGATGCTGCCTACATGCTGTGGGAAATAAGAGAGTAGAAATGGAAGCCATTCAACAAGATTCAAATGAATTCAACAAGATATAATTGTCTTGGGGAAAAATAATTTTGAGATAAGTGACACTTTAAGTCACGAATCTGGTGGTAAGGATTTGGGGCATTAGTAAAATCAGGAAAGATAGAGGGAGAGGTGGAGTTGAAGGGTGCAGGAGAAAAATATTGTATGGTAAGTGAATACATGTTAGGATTGTGGAATAGGTAACTTGGACTGATTTGGACAGCTGAAAGCTTTGAAGAAAAAATGAGAAAAACAGGATATAGGATAATAAAGAAGAGGTTTCAGAAAAAAAGATTACGGTAGACTGAAAAGTTAACTTTGTTTCAAAAGATAATTGGGTTTTGTAGCAAAAATATCTTAAAAGATCTAGTTTATCTAGATCACTGCATAATTCGCCTTTTAATAAAGCTCACAATAATTCCATATGGAGATTTGCTAGGAAAAATTGAGATAAATATAAAGGGCTTAAAGTGCATACAGCTAACAGGAAAAAAAAGAAATGGGTAATGCTGAACTGTAAAGTCTTAAGCTTAAGTACTAAGAGTGAAAATATTAAAGAGTCATTTTCAAGATGCAGGTCCTTTGATGTTGTGATTAATAAACTTCACTCAAAAAGTGAGTTCTGGTGTTCTAATGAGATCTGTTGAATATTTGAAAAAGGCAGGTCGTGTTAATATGGAGTAGAAAAAGGATGTTACTCAGAGATAGTTGGCATTAGGATTGATGTAATGTAAATAGAATAGCATATAAAATTATGGAGTACAACGGACTTTAATTATTAAAGGCTAATGAATGAAATCAAGCAAAGCCCTTGCAATAATCTTAGAGCTTATCAATAGGATGCCATGGGAAGGAAGTGTATCTGAGTGCATTCATCAATCACGGGATAATTTGTGTGCTGCCATTGTAAAGTGATGGTGAAAAAAGCTAGTAAAAGACTGGGATATGTCAGGGGAGACATTTCCAGCGGAGGAAGGGAGAATATTAATGCGACTGTGGCAGCCTTGGATGAGACCTGATCTGGAATATTGTGTTCAATTCCTCATTCATAGTCAGGCGAGATGAATTTGAAAAAGTGCAAGAAACAGGCTGTTATGATTCTGAGGGGAAGGAAGAGTCTATTTCATGAAAGGACGCTGAAAGAGCTTAGAATTTCAGCAGAACAAAAGCAGAGAAGGGATAAGATTGCTGTCTTTAAATACATCAGGATGGTAAAGCCAGAGACAGGAAGGAAGTGTTTAAGTTAAAGAACAGTATTGGCTCAGGAACAAGTGGGAACAAACTGTCCACGAATAAATTTAAGCTGGAAGAAAATGAGGGCAAAATGCTCTGGTTTTCAATAAAAGAATTTTTGGGAATTGTTTATATTATATTATGTTTTTTGCATTTATTATTTTACAGCATAGCATAGCACAACATAGCATGATAAGATTGGTTTCCATGAGATTGTCATAGGAATTTTGCTTCAGTTCTCTGTTTCTTATTTTGTGTGAATGTGTAAATGCTTGTATATATAAATATTTAATTTGCAGTAAAACTGGAGGTCATCTGGGATTATTTAAACAGAGATGCAAAAGGCAGGCCAACTCTATTTATTTACACAATAGTTGGAGTCAGGGATTTTCTGAGTAGATGCACTTACTACTCTGAAATGAGGTAAATGTTGCTCTAGGAAAAATATATCTAAGCATCATATCTATAATATTTAGATAAAGTTGTGGATTAAACTGTTCACATTCTGTTCCTATGCTCAAACCAATTTTGTTGGCTTAGCCAAAGCAGAGAAAGAGAGATTAAAACTGATAACAAGTAAGGATACAAATATACCTTTGTGGTTCGATAATTTGGTTTTTGTGCTATAAAGAAAAGAAAAACCTCTCTGTCTCTGACTGGTTAGGGTTTGGGATTTCTTGGTTTGTTGTTTTGTTTTTTTCTTTCCTCTGTAGGATTAACTTTTTATGAGTAAATGGATTTGAGTGGGAAGATGGTAAAGGAGTCTATTATTCTAGTCTAGAAGTGATACAACCTTCCTAGAAGATGGTGTGGGAGAGTACATGGTCAGTTTTGGGGGAGAAATACCTCAAAGAATTGTGCTATGATATTAAGCACTCTCAAAAGAATACCCAGAGTGTGGAATTGAGATAAGAAGAGTGTGAATTATAGGGACCTTAATGTAAAAACGGAAACCTTAGAAGATAGGCCACAAAATTAAGCGATGGAGGGAAAACATCTGCAAAGCCTTCAGAGACTCAGATGCTGGTTTCAAATATGCCGTTTGATAAGGTTTGAGGTGAGGGTGAAGTGTTGAGGGAAGTTTTTGACATTTCCAGTGAAAAAGCAGTGAAGTTCACAGGAATATGTGTTCAGAGATGGGTCAGCTTTTGGTCTTTTGTAGTGTAACAGGAGTTGATATTTTGAGAAAATGTCCCAGAAAGACTGGCTGATTTTGTCCTCTCATTAAAGATAGAAATATATTTTGATGCTTTAGCTGCTTCAACACAGTACTGTTCCTTGGACACGTGTGTTACACAGAAAGAGCCTCCTCAGGAGGGTTTAGCGTCAAAAAGTTGCACAGTCTACCACCTGGTGAGCTGACCTGCTTTTTCTGAGTGCTGTTGCTCAGATACACAGCAGAAATGCAGATCATTGTTTGTGCTCTTCTTTCTCTGCCCTTGAATTGGCTTTTGGTCTCCTCTCTTTTGGCTGTTGTTTATTCATGTCTCCATTCCTCACTGTTTGGTTATATTCAAACAGTATATTAATTTGCCCTTTCAAAATGATCATACCTCAGTTTAAAATTTTAAATAAGAACAGTTTACTTTACCACCAGTTTTCAATATCATTAACTTTTGCCACATTACTTAAGTCCTTGTTTCTGTAAAAGGCAGATGAAATTTACCATTTTCTGAGATAGTGTCATTTTTCTGAGTATTTTCTTCAACCTTGTTTCTGATTGCTCTCAGGCTGCCAAAACTACTATCAGTAATGGATGGAAAAGCTGCAGCCATAGTTCTTAGAAAAAAAATTTAGGACAGGTCAAGGTGTTCTATTTGTTTAAAGTGAAATTGGCCTATTCACCATTTACTGCAAAAATTTTTGCATGGATATGATTAGAGACAATTAATGTACATTCATTGACAACCAGACAAGACCATCTTAAAGAGCTCCCCAACCAAGCCCTCCTTTTACCTTTCCTGTTACTTGAATTTGAAAATGTATGCCAGTGAAAGAGGAGATGGGAAGTGGCCCCTTCAGTACTGATACACCCAGGATTTTTACCATGTGCCAGCCTGCTCATGGTTTATGCTATCCATCATCATTTTGTACCCGTGATTTTATTGGATCAGAATAAAATCTTAGCAGTCTTAGTTTTCAAGTTTCATTAATGATTTCATGTGAAAATAAAACCACCACATTTTGGGTTTAGCTGTATGGTTTTATCTTGTTTGCTTTTAACATGTCTAACACAGCGTGGGTTCAATGCCATTGGTCTTGCATTCCTTTCTTCCTAAGAAAACTCATAAGTGAAAATTGAAAATAATCCTCAAACTACAACTTGAATTTGAATCAGTGTGGTAGTTTTCTTATATGTCTGCCAATAGCTTATATTATAAGTAGGAAAACCATGACCTTCAATGAGATGGCAAATGAGAAATTTCCAAGAAGTGCCCTTTCAGTACTGAATTGACTAAATATTTCACTGCTGAGCTGAGCTACAGAGCTGATCTGCTATTTTGGGGTGTACCGTAGGGACCAAGTGCAGGTACCACTTGTCAAATTATTTTGAAATAATGCGGTTTACTTTCAGAACTGCAAGTCTCTCTCGGCTTTCATTTCTTAATGAACAAAGAAATCTTTCAGACACGGGTGGCAAAGATAGTGATTGTTCTCAACACTCGTTTAATTTGAATCTCTGAATGGAGAGTTAAGGACCTGTGCATTACAGGAAGTCTGTCTGGGTTACCTACTGCTCTCTGTGGCATCTAATTTGCATGGAGGTAAGAAACTCCCCGTGTCTCATTGCCTCCTCTGATTCTAAAGAGAACAGGATGTCCAGCTCCTTCTCACCCAGTATTGTATTATCTTGAATTAGAAAGATATGAGCAGAGCAGGAGAAATGGTCATGGCAGTAGCTGAATTCAATATGAAAATAACTCAAGAAATTGTACTGAAGCAATGTATTTATGGACCAGATATTTAAACATCTCTTCATAGCAGTTTTCATTTATTCTCTGAAATGTCCTAACTGTCATAATATTGGGGGGGGGGAGGGGGGTAATTTTGAAGCTGGATAAGTTCTTCTTATTTAACTCACATAATCACAGAAATTTTCCTTGATTTTCTTTTTCTTTTCTGAATTATATCTTACACACAATAGTTAATATGCATTTGTGCAATACATTAGGGGCCCCATTATCCTGACAAAATTCATTGGTTTTAAATTAACCGGAATGTGGAAGGTAGAATTCCATGTGGGAGAGTTAATAAAATGTTAATGTCTCTGGAAGTTGTAAAGCACTCAGAAAATCCAAAAAAATCGTATGAAACATATGTTGGTTCTAGAGGGTTTGTTTTCCCTTCTGGTTTGTTAGGCAGAACTCCCATTGCTTCACTAGTTTTAAGGCCTGTTTCTGGGCTTTGTCACAGGGCTGCCTGAAGAAGATATAGGACAATGCTTGCTCTTTTTGACCTTGGTTTGTTAGGAAAACTTCTTAGTGTATTCTTCTTTAAACAACAATCTGACCATTTCATAGGAAACCACATAAACTTCTTTATGTTCAATTTTTACGGTAGTTCTTTCACCAAACTATTGCCCAAGGTGGGATTCATTTCAGCTGCTCCTAGATTTCTACATATTAGATGTTTACAATGCATCCAAACTAGGCAACCTTTGCTCCCTTCTAGTACTGGAGAGAAACAGGCACTTTAAGGGCAGTTCATGTGACCTAATTTAGTTGTTTGCTTTCAGATGAGATGAATCAGAATACACATTTCATCAGGCTGAGTCACCCTGTTTCAAATAAAGTGTACTTGGTCTGTTAACAGCTCTCCTGTGTGACTCCTGGGAGCCCATAAGTGTTTGCTTTCCCTGGCATAGTGCTGGTCACCACATTTTCTCTTCAGTGCTGGGGTAAGCTCCATGTGCTCCAGAGGCAGCTGTACCCATTGGGTAGAGAATGCTATGTTACAGAATGAGGAACATTTCTCAGTTTTTAGTAGTCGTGAACCTGTATCTTTTGCGTAAAAAGCAGGAAAACTTGCCAAGGAGGTAAAAAATACCATTGATGCTGAGATGAAACTTGTAATAAATAAATAAAATAACTTTTTTCAGCTTTTGGACTCACCTGTGCATTGTGTTATTTTAACTGGGGTCATAACTCCCATGATTTCCAAAAATGTAATTTAGTGATTAAAGTAATTACTCTATCTCATCTAATTTATGCCATCATTGTATTCCACCCAGAGATCCTGGGTGTTTCATGTGTGCTCTCAGCACAGATAGTACAAATGTGGTGTGTCAGCATCCTTTGAAAGGATGTACAAATGAGACTGGTGAACTCACACAAGAGTTCACAGACAAAAGAAGGGAAAGATTTCGTCCCCCACCTCCCCCATCCATCCCTGATCTATCTATGTACTTCCTCCCTTGGCGTACCTGGGTAGTCTTGATCATATTTTTTCTGTGAGAAAATACAACTCACCAATACAAGAGAAATCTTTGTCTAGTTTCCTTTTTCTGCTGGATTAGGGGGTGGAATTTGCACACTGAGGGGCAGCATGAGCAGCAGAGCTGGCTCAGAGGAGTGGCCTTTCAGAAGCAGCTAGCTATTAGACTAGTTGAATCTGTCTTGTCTCACTGCACCCTGCATCACACCAAGCACAACACGGTAAAACTCCTCTGTACTGGGAAAAAGCTAAGTTAAACCTTCTCTATTTACCGCAATCCATCTTTGCTTCTGTGATGCTGGCAAAGAGCTCTGTGTGATCGACGGCTCAGCCTCTGACTTTGTTTTCACAGTCCACTTGTGATGCTGCAGAGCAAGAAGTAACTCTGGCAATGATTACAATATGGATTGGTTTTTCTGATGCTTTTAGATCTTTATGCATTACATTTGGGCCAAAATTTTAAAATGCAGCATAAATTTTGGGATCTCAAATTGGCATAAGTCCAGCACTCAGAAACAGAGAGTGCCTATTTTTTCAAAATATTGGTAGATACATACATCTCCTCTAGCTACACTGGGATAGGGGAAGAAGTCCAGAAAATAATGAGGGTGAGGGAAGGATGTTTGCATTTCATTTGTATGCAGGTGAGCTTGAAGTCACAGAAACCTGCAGGAGACCACCATATCTGAAAATTTGATGTTTGGCTTATCAAAGTAGTTTACGAGAAATAGGATCACAGAAAGCACTTTTATGAAGTATTTTCATGCTTGATGAAACCAATAGCAGTAAATTAACTGTTGCAAGAAACGTGTTTAAAAAAAAAGGGACACAGTGTGCTTGGAAAGGGACTTGCTTCAACTCGCTGTTGGAAGAGATAGCAGACATGGAAACAATTTCTCAGTGTGTATGAGAGAGGGTCACAAAGACTAGGGAAGGATTTGAATCTGACAAGTTAATTTACAGCCTGAAAACCCTACCAAACACAAATTAGAAACAGTGATTACCGCTATGAAACTAGTTTGCAGGCTGCCAAAGATGCTGACTGTTAATGACCGGCTCTAATCTGATGGACATATTTACTCAGAAGAATATTACTGAGATTTACCAGTTTGAGAACTGTGTCAACTCAGAAAAACTCTCACAGAGCTGTGAGATGGCCAAAAAAGCAATTCAGAGAATGAAAAATCTGCGAAATGAACAATCGTGGTGAATACACAATATTGTGACAGTGTAGAAATGTATAATTATATGGATAGACTTTCCCAGAATAGATGATTTATTTTTGCAAGTAAATTTGAACATGTAGTTGATGTTTGACCTTACTGAGAAGAGTAACAGAACACCTACAGCTGGTATTTCATTAGTTACTACTAAAAAGAAGGCTTCTACACCTGAAAGTAGATGATAGCTGGCTTGAGTTTCAGAGCTGTGTTGGATCCAGCCAGCCTGACACGTTGTTCTTTTTCGGTTTCATTGCTTTCGTTCTGTGCTATCCATGAGGTAGTGCTAAACAAGGATTTAAGAAGTAAAACATTTGAATTGCATTTTTAAACTATGCAATTTAAAAAGGTAATAAAAAGAGGTTTTTTGCTTTGAAATGTTTCTTTAAAAATGAAGAAAGTAGAGTTGATGATGATCTGCTCTTCTGGACGGAGGATTCTGAGAAATAGAAAATTAGGAGTTTTGCTTTCCCTGTCTTTTTTTTTCACAAAGAAGTTTAATGAAGACCTAGCAAATATAATTGTAATGTCATAAGGTGTGCAACACTAACAACTGCTACAAAGTATGCAACCAGACACTTCAAAGGTCAAGGTTCTAGGAAGCACATCAAACTTAATGCCCTTGATCATGCCCTTAAAACTGTTCTGAGTTGTGCAAGTTTCTTGATATCATTTTTGGAAAGTCAAGTCATTTTAACCTTAGTGAGTATGGAAGATGCTGAGTTCACAGCTTCTATCTTATGTTTAAAAATTTAATCCTATAATGTCCTTCTCTCATGCAAATAGCACCAGATCTTATTCTAGAGGTGGGCTCTCACCCCAACACTCTTCCCGGTTTCTTACATCTGAGGGAGATATCCAATGCAGCATATATATAAACTTATATGGAATAATGAAGGAGTCACTGTAGTCCTCAGTTATAATCATAATTGTATCAAAAGTATAAACATTCCAAAATAACTCTAGGAAGCTAAAAATTTGGGTTATTTATAATAGCTGTTTTCAGACCGGTCATGGACTACATTTGGTGTTTTAAACCAGCAAAAAGTGCAGAGTGAGGTGCTCCAGAGGTCCTTGGATGAGGTTGGGAACAGACAGGTGTTACAGGTCATGGTACCTCTGCTTAGCAACCGGCTTAGCAGCTCAGACCTTCCCATGTCTTCAGGGGCTTTGACCCCAGCTGCTCACTTGAATAATTATGTTGAAGATGCTGCTCCCATTCACTTCAGAGATGCACTTTTCCCTGTGCTTTGAAACTTTCCTGAAATTTGGAAGTACTTGAAACTTCCCCGGCTTTGTGGCTCAGAGACCCACCAGCATCACTGCCACATTTTTATATTCCTAGCTGCAGTGCCTAAGTTCCTAGACCCTCTGCACCTCTCTCCTGAGTGCTTACTAACAGCAAGTAGCCTGGAAGGAGAAATATTTAGAGGTCTAAAATAGGTCAGATGAACATGTCCTTAATATATGCATATTTTCTACCTTTTCCCCCTTTTTCTTTATTCATCTTGGAGTGAGTCACTCCAACATCTGACTTGTAGGTATGTAAAAATAGGAAAGACAAATCTCATCTCTTCTTTAAAAGTGATTCTTGGATTGCAGATGACTTCAGTACAAGATAATGACAGAGAACGAGTGGGGTGGTTCATGTGGTGTAGTTTGATTCAGGACAAGCTGCCATCCGACACCACATGGAGCAAATGTTGTTTTATTGTTGTTTTGCCATTTTTCAGTGGCAAGCTTCCTTTTTTAAAATGGAATAATAGAATCTCTATAATGCCTAAATTTCAATTAGAACTTCAAAGTAAATTCATTAAATTAAAAAAAAAACTCAGTGCAACCTTTTATATTTAAAATGTGGTGATGATAAAAAGCTTTAGGAAAAAATTTGATTCGTAAAGACACATTTAGCATAACATGGTTTGGATACAGACATTGAAGGTATCTCTTTTTTCAGATATTTTTTGAAGCATTTACATTTTATGCATCTTAATCACATGATGTTATACAGTCAAAATAATCAAAAGGTTCAGGACGAGTGTAGAATAAATTATTACTCTTGCAAAGTCTATAGGATCATATAGGACACCTATGGTGCAACCATTTAAAAAGATGTCAACATGGAAGAAATTTATTAGAAATATGCTTTTCTGGTATAAGGAAAAATATATGGGTTTTCCTGGGAAGAGAAAACAATATCAGCCTTCTCAATCGAATAATAAACTTGCAAATCAGCACATGTCAAAAGAAAAATTAGAAAGAAAATTTTTTAAATTCTTTGGAATTCATGATCTAAAAAAACTGTGCTTTGATTTAAAGTTGTGAATGGGTTCTCTTTTCCTTCATCAGTGTGTTTTGACAGGTATTTTGTCCTCTCCTCTTAGCAAACTGATTTTTTTAAAATATGAATTTCATTATTTTTGTTTTTCTTCACTCTTCTCTGCTCTCAGAGCACGTATTTGATATTTTCAGCATGCAGTTGTTAGGAAACTGAAGTTAGTGACAGAATTTTCTGCAATTTCAACAAGACTAATGTACAGATCACATTGTATAAGTTTGGAACCTAAGGTTACAGTTATTTATAAAATTGATGTATCTGCTTCTTCAATAGAGTATTTATGGCAGAAAATCTAGACAGATATTTTTAGGACCTGATTTTGTAAACATTTACACATCACATTATTTTTTTTTCCCATTTTTCTATATATAAAAAAGGAGTCGAAACTTCTAGGAAAAAAACCCAGGAGACCAATATTGAACCTGCTTGTGGAAACCAATATTCTGAGGCCTAAAACAAATCTTTTACGTAAAGTCCTCAGCAACCACTTTTGCTGCTGCATGCACGTGCAACAATCAACACCTGCTCCTGCATCACTTCTAAGAGGCTGTATTTGTCTCTGTTTCCAAAACAGGTAATCTTGATGATTCCTCGTATCTTTTTCTATTTTCCTTCTCCACATGTGAAACGCATGAAAAGCAGCAAAGCAGCTTCACTGATCGTGAGTGGGAGGAAGCCTCCATTGTAAGATCTTGGGCTCTATATAAACCAAGTAAATGACCACTGCTTTTTGTAAATATATGTATGTGTGTATGTATATGCCTGTCTTGGAGGATCCAGATTTGTCTGGTCACACAAGCTGCATATTGAAGTACACACCAGCCAGCCAAAGTACTTCCTTGTAGTACTGTAAATATCAAGCTTATCATGTTATTATAATCTATAAAATGATCTTAACCTCATCTTCTTCCTACCTTTTGCTATATTTAAAGCTGCATGCAACCTTCCTGATTTACACACTCTACTTGCCAGCCAAGCGTATTTCAAAAAGAAAAATTGCTATATCCCTTTTTGAGAAAGGCTTGCTGCCCCTCTCACAGATGAATGAATTTGTATAGAGAGTGAGAAGACAGGCAGTGGATGTGAGGGGAATCCACAACACCTGTTCTAAGCCTTCCTTTCCCACTGTGCATTTCCCTGCCTGGAGCAGGATCAATATTATCATATATTTACACAACAGTGCATCAAGGTTCTTGGAAAAGCTGTGTTTTGGATTATTAAATAACTGCAAAGTGAAATTCTCTTAGAAATATTTTCCATTGAGCTGGGATTAAAACAGTCATAATAACAGGAATTGTTCTGGTCAAATAATTTTGAAGTTTTTTGTATTAAGACAGCATGAAATGCACAGTGATAACTTCATTTTCCCCTCGCTCCAGTGCGTGTAGCTGACAGGCCAAAACCAGGATATGACGATCTTAGAACAGATGATATTGGAGATCTTAAATCTATGCATTCCAAAGAGTAAAACTCACTAGGTATTGCCTATAAAACCGATTTGTACTCCAACTGGGAAAGCTCTGTCTGCTCAGTCTGGGAAAGCTTTGTCAAGCACTGTGGATCCAAAGGTAGAAACAGACCCTAGAAATAGAGCGGAAAAGTCTTCCGAGGTGGGAATTGCTTACCTAAGTAGAAAGGATGGAAATTATTTGATGCCATGAAGTGATTTGTTTGTTTATTCTCTAAATTTATTGCGTAAGAAGAATTCTTTAGGTTTTCTGAAGAGACTGCAGGGAAAAGTGGTGGGAGCTGAGGGCTAGCTATTTTGTATAGAGTTGAACTGAGGTGGTTCCAGAAGATGAGGGCAGGGCTGACTGATTTACAGAGCTTCCTGATGGGTGTAGAAGCAGGACTATGGTTGAAATGCATCAGTTTAAGTGTTTTTCTCAATCAGCTGTGGCACAATGAGAGGTAAATTAGGGAGTGGGTGAGCTACAGAGAGAAGGAGAGATTTAGTGAGAGAACATGTAACAAGAGGCCAGAGAGGGAGAATTTATTTCCAGCACAGGAATATACTTTTCTGGAATAGACTTTGTTGTTATAGAGAAAAACATCTCCTCATCCAGATAGAACAGTGCTGTGGCCAAATCTACTCTCTCCTCTGGCTAATGCTGGGTATTTCTGAAAATAATTGCTTCGATGTCAAACTTAATTGCTTTGGTGGAAGGAACTAAAAAACCCCCACGAACAAAAACACTCCTGCATGGCTTGAAATACTGCAGATTTTACATGGATATTACTACTACCTTTGAATCACTAAATGCGTCCTGTAGTTCAGTGAGCGTTATTTCCTTCAATGGCAGACTGGTGACGATGAGTCAAATCATGCAAACTTAGTTCTAGGAATAGAAAACTTTGGAAAGTGTCAACTGCATGCAAGTATTTCTTCTCTTTAGTGTTTCTTTGCATTTCTCTAACAGTATAACCTGTGGAGGTGTAGGGACTCTTTACTGACCTATTTCTTGGTGTCCATATCGCAAAGCCAGCGTTTCCACTGAGCTCTGAAACAACTTTGCACAGGGTCAAAAACTAAGGCTTTTAGAAGGTCTATGTTTTGCATTCCTTCTATAATGAAATCTGCATAGATACACTGTTATTAAGCTTCAAACAAACTGCTGTTTAAAACAATAAACACAGAAACTATCATGAAGCTTGTACCACCTTGTAATTTTCATTGACATTTAACCTAATTTACAGTGACTGCTGCTTAGTCCAGGTGGGTACTAAAGCGCAGCTGTTTTTTAGATATTATTCTGTGAACCCTCCAGAGTCACTTCTAATTTGTTTGCCTTCCTTTTGAAGCACTAGCTCCT
Organism: Ifrita kowaldi; assembly: GCA_013398055.1. Taxonomy (NCBI): domain Eukaryota; kingdom Metazoa; phylum Chordata; class Aves; order Passeriformes; family Cinclosomatidae; genus Ifrita; species Ifrita kowaldi. Next base: position 410,147 of record VZRS01015242.1, read on the forward strand.
TTGTTAGGAAAAACAAAAACGGAAAGAAATAATTTGCTATTGTTAACCTAGTGGTTAGTTAAGAAGGACACATGGAACATGATACAGCTTTGAATTTCTTTTACTATGAAATATTTCTGCAATAGAATATGCTGGTTTTATCTTTAATTGGCACTGAAGTACCATGCTTGGTTTGCCTCTGTTTTACTATGTAATGTAAAAATCTAAAGAAAGGGGTCAAATTCTCTACTGTTACCTGAGAGCACAATAAGATCTTGTGAAATAGAATCGTCTTTCTTAAAGAAGAATGTAGATAATACCCCTAAGGGTTTCAATTCACTCCAGGGGTGAAGCAACTTGATGAACCAATGAGTATGGGAATTTTAATTGAGCTGCAGTGTGTAAACGAAATACAGAATTAAATACAGACTTCATATCATTGTGATATGTGATGGGATAATGACACAAATTAAATTGCCTTCAGAGAGTTGATTTTAATGGTGTGGCTGCTTCCTGAGCAATGAATTTTGTTTCTGAGACTCAGGTAGCTCACCTTATCCAAAATAAGGTGTAAAAACCCACTTCGCTGACTTAATCTTGCAAACAATAATAGGGATTGGTTTAACAGTATGAGTAAACTCATCACTACATGGATAAGTACCTGAGGAAACTGTCATCTGAACACAATTTACCATCTGAACAGATAATTAAGAGAGAAGGGACCAGAAAGGGAATAAAAAATTCAAGTGGATAAACCATTTAAAATCAATACATGTTCAGCTTGACTTGTTCATTTATTTGGAAGTTTTCTACTCTGCCTTACAGCTCTAGCTATGTAAGGAAAAGTTTGGGACTGTTTATAAAGAATAGTGCTAAGAGGTTTTTAGGGGAAGAGCCAGGGGCGTTACATAAATCAGCAAGCAGATCATAAAGAAATGGACAAACAATTTCTACCAAATGGCTCTTTCCAGGCAGATAGAATTTTTTTTTGCCACTTCCATACAAGTGCAACTGAAATATGCCTGGATTTATATTCAGGGGAGTGCTTGCTCACTCCCCTCTTCCCAGCCGGACAGGGAGAAGAATCTGGGAAAAAAAAAAAAGATAAATCTCATGGCTTGAAATAAGAACAGTTTAGCAATTGAAATAAAATATAATAATAATGATAGTTATGATTAGGATGGGGATGAAAAGGGACACAACCAAAAGAAAGAGGGAGGAACAAAACCCAAGAGAAGCAAGTGATGCACAGTGCAGTTGTTCACCACCCACTGACTGATGCCCAGCCTGCCCCCAGCAGCGATCGGTGCCTCCCGGCCAACTCCTCCCAGTTTATACACTGAGCATGATGCTCTGGGGTATGGAATATCCCTCTGGCCAGTTCAGGTTAGCTGTCCTGGCCGTGCTTCCTCCCAGCTTCTTGTGCCCCTCCACACCGGCAGAGCATGGGAAACCGAAAAGTCCTCGTTTAGAGTAAGCACTACTTAGCAACAATTAAAACGTAAGTGTGTTACCAACATTATTCTCGTACTACATCCCATACCCACAGCCCTATACCAGCTACTAGAAAGAAAATTTACTTTAACCCAGACAAAACCATAACACCTAGAAATTCCATTCTCTGATAAGTATTTTTCCTGAATAGTTACAAAATTACGCTACTTATCTCTTTAATGTATACACAAGCTCAGAAAACTTGTAGAATTTGCCATAGTTATACAATTCCTGGAAGTTAAGAGCCACTGAAGAATTTATAGCACTGCTTGCCTGAATCCATTTTAGACTCTTAGGAATATGTTTTCAAAGGTAATGAGTGGATTTAACACCATTTGACTTAAAAAACTGGCAGCAGATTGTTTGTCTTAGGAAGATCAGATTTAGTACAGTCTTATTTAAGTCTGAGCTGGGGAGATCTATTATAGTCAGGGAGATTTGAAATAGTTTGGTCTTCATTTGTAGCAGAGCAGCAAATGTTGTTAACAATGTAGTACATCATGACAAGTAAATTGAAGGTGAAGTAAAACCAGAAAAAGCTCAATCTATATTGAATGCAGACTTCAAGTTCACCAGAAGGTCATACCGAGATAAGACAAAAAAAGCCATCGCACAGATGCACAATGCTGCCTTTACTCTTTCTGTGTATATTCTGATGGTTTGGGGATAAAGGCATGCAGATATGTCAGGATGAATGATTTTCGGATTTTGATTTCGAGAAAGTGCCCTTGTGGGAATCTGCACAGGAGTACATTAACAGAAGGAGAGGCTTGAAGATGCTAAAGCATCCTAGGTCTGAATTTTGTAGTTACAATTTAAAGGGTCAGTTATGACTTTCCTCAGTGAAGACTTCAGTACATGTATACAGTTTACATTTTAATTCCATTGGAAGAATTTGTAGATTACTGCAAAGCCATTTATCACCTAATCAGAATTTTCAAAATTAATTTAAGTGTATTTCAAATCTTGGAGTTGCCTTTTCTCAAATGAGCCATTTACTGTCCCATATCTTGGTCTTGAAGTTCAAAAGGCACTTGATTTCAATAATATGGTTATGATGTACTGAAACACTCCAAGAATTTATGCACCTTCTAGAGTCAGGAAAGTACTTTTATATCCAAATGCTTTACACAGAGATATAGGGCATTAAATCACATATACTCTCTTTTAGCTTATTTACCATGAAGATGCAATCAATCTTTCTTTTGGGTTTTTTCCTCTTAGGAAATATTAGTCTACTATTCTCATACCTGCTTATAAAACTGGTAGTGAGAATACTGTTTCCAGGGTTGTTTCCCTCTCACCCAGCTTCATGTGTCGGCAGTTTATATGTGTACACACTAGCTAGTAACCCAATGCTCTCTTCAAGGTCAATAGAGAGCAATTTATAGTGATTCATCTGACCTATTTTAATCATCTATTTTAGGATGAGATGACTCATGCTTTGAAAGTGCCAATTTTACTCCACTCACTGTGCAAAAGTCTTGACAACTAGCTAACATGAAAATATCTGTACTGCTGATGTCTATATTTGTGATTTCACAAATACCATTCTCTGTGCTATCTTCAGAACTCTCTGATTTCCCCATCCTTTATTTATAAAAATTCTAGCTATCCAATCACTGAGCCAAAATAGAATTGTATAGCACTGCTGAATATGCATATACCGTAAGTATCAACTAGTTAGTAGCATATTTTAAACAATCTCCATGAAAGAAATTCACATGGTGGACTGGATTCAGAAAGTTATTTTTTCAGAGTGAAAGAGCTTCAGAAACAATTCTTCTATTTCTTGGCTAACAGGAATTTCACTCAGGAGAAAATATTTTGGTAAAGGATACAATTCGTGCTAATATAACTAAAAAGGTGCATCCCTGTCTTTCATATGGATGCAGTCATGTTATTGTAGAAGTATTGGAAAAGCAGTATGCACACCACTTCAAATGTTTTCATAAGGCTGAGAGGTTTTGTACCTTCTTAATCCCATCTTAACAGTGAAAACTGTGTTTTGCATAAAGCCCATCCTGAACATAGTTCATGTTTAATGTATGATGAGGACCAAAGTTGTTTGACAATTTGTAAAAAGATGCAGTCATTAAACATTATGATAATTGGGTATATACAGTAAAAGGTGGAACCCTGCAGAAGAACTGATCTTCTTCAGCACCCTCCTTCCTCCATATAATTATTGTGATAATTAGTATAATTATCACAATAATTATAGTATAATGATATCCCCTTTTTGGACATTACTAGAGATAAGNTAGCTAGTAACCCAATGCTCTCTTCAAGGTCAATAGAGAGCAATTTATAGTGATTCATCTGACCTATTTTAATCATCTATTTTAGGATGAGATGACTCATGCTTTGAAAGTGCCAATTTTACTCCACTCACTGTGCAAAAGTCTTGACAACTAGCTAACATGAAAATATCTGTACTGCTGATGTCTATATTTGTGATTTCACAAATACCATTCTCTGTGCTATCTTCAGAACTCTCTGATTTCCCCATCCTTTATTTATAAAAATTCTAGCTATCCAATCACTGAGCCAAAATAGAATTGTACAGCACTGCTGAATATGCATATACTGTAAGTATCAACTAGTTAGTAGCATATTTTAAACAATCTCAATGAAAGAAATTCACATGGTGGACTGGATTCAGAAAGTTATTTTTTCAGAGTGAAAGAGCTTCAGAAACAATTCTTCTATTTCTTGGCTAACAGGAATTTCACTCAGGAGAAAATATTTTGGTAAAGGATACAATTCGTGCTAATATAACTAAAAAGGTGCATCCCTGTCTTTCATATGGATGCAGTCATGTTATTGTAGAAGTATTGGAAAAGCAGTATGCACACCACTTCAAATGTTTTCATAAGGCTGAGAGGTTTTGTACCTTCTTAATCCCATCTTAACAGTGAAAACTGTGTTTTGCATAAAGCCCATCCTGAACATAGTTCATGTTTAATGTATGATGAGGACCAAAGTTGTTTGACAATTTGTAAAAAGATGCAGTCATTAAACATTATGATAATTGGGTATATACAGTAAAAGGTGGAACCCTGCAGAAGAACTGATCTTCTTCAGCACCCTCCTTCCTCCATATAATTATTGTGATAATTAGTATAATTATCACAATAATTATAGTATAATGATATCCCCTTTTTGGACATTACTAGAGATAAGAATTTTCATTGTGAATGTGGAAAACTAGTGAAAAGATTTCTAAACCCAACATCTTACTCTGTGCATTGAAATCATATGTCAATGCCTCAGATACTGTATAAACAAACCTACTTCTCATAAGGTATCCTAGGTTTGCTGTATTTTGGCAATTTATTCTTATTCCTTGAAAAACCCCCTCATTTTGATGAGTACAGATGCTGATCCCTAAATGTCAAAAGTCAGTAAGAGTTGAAACTCACTTTTGTATTTTTTGAGCCATGATCCCAATATTTAACAGTGTTAAACTCTACTGAAACGTGTATTAGCATATGAGTAGAGAGTTTTTGAAAGCAGTCTTTGTCTCAGACTTCACTGTAACTGTAACCAACCAACTGACTGTAAATTAATGATAGCTGCCAATTTTGCAGAGTTTTAGAATTGTGATATAGCATTATAACACATAGCAATTAATTTTAGAAACAAGCGAATTTCCTCCTGCATTTTATTGGTCATTTTACAGGACTAATAGGTTAATTACATGGTTGGTTAAGGAAAGGCAAAATTATTAATATCTCAATATAAATGAATCGTGTTTTTAAAGGAGCTATCAACATCACAAACCAAGCCAGGCAGTGACAGAATATGGATGAAAGTGATTTGGCCCTTCAGCCTGCGTCTTGGCCAGAGTAGATACTGCCAAGTGTTCTGTCTTTAAAATTGTAGCTTTCTATACTGGTCCACTGAATTCACTCACTATAAGAGCTGCCTTGGAATCTCAGCCATTAATTGTCTTAATTTAAGAGGTTAAATGCTTTGCTAAATTTTCTGTCATTTTGGCAGAATGCTGAAGAAAGTGTTATCAAGTGTATCTTCAGCTTGCTGTAGGATGGAGTTGGGTTCGGTTTTTCGTGTGCTAGTCTGCTATTGGATTTGTAATCCAAGTCTTTGCTTTCATTGTGTGCAATGGATTTTCAGCACTCTAGATGCATGGTGACCTTCTTGAATTGTTTTCAAAAACTGGGTCTGTGAAACTGCTGAAAGTTATTTACTTGTCTTTTATGAGTTTTTTACTCCTGGCTCAATCCTGCAAAGAGTTGGGAAACCCAAGAAATGCTGAGCATGTCCGACGTCTATAAAAATTAGTGGTGCTGGAGGTCACTCACTGGATTATGGTATCATATAAAATGAGATATTCAGTGAGCCATGGTCTTTCCATTTAAATCAGATACACTTGTGAAACTTAATATCCTCTGCCTTATTTAGATAGCTTTGGATATACACAGATAGTGCACAACAGCATCATGTCTAAAATACATATGATGCGTTATTTATCTTGATTTGCTGCATGTAAATATCAAATCCCATGTTCTGTTGTTCTTCTTATTTTTGAACAGCAGCTTAATTGAATTCAGCAGGCAGAAGATACAAGAAATTTAAGGATGGCAAAGCTACACCGTTAAATGCTTTGTAACGATGAGTTAAAGAATTACACATCTCAAAAGCACTGTTACTCAAGAAGAAATGCAAATATGTCTAAGAAATTATTTAGTATCTAATTTATGATGTTTTTCTCAGCTTTAATTGCACTCTAATTTTCTAATTAATTTTAGAAGGAGTACTTGGAGGGATACTTATTTATTTGTGAATTTTAAGATATATAACTTGCCCTTGAGTGACCAGCGTAAAATCTTTGAAAAAGCCCTGAGCACAGAGTTATAACTAATAGTAGTTTGAACAACAACAAAACATGAATTTTGGTCACTTAAATATGTGCCTTTTTTTTTTTTTTAGAGAATATGTTCTCTGAAACATTAACAAATGTAAGCATCTTTAAAACAATTCACTGAGATTTTATCTGTCAAAATAAACGTTTTCAAGCTGAGGAATATGTTGCATATTTGTTTCCAGAAATATGTTACAATGCATTGGAAATGACAGATATTTGATATCAAAAGAAGTCAACAATTTAGCAGAAGCAGTACTAAATTTGAAAGTTGTTCAAAGTTAGAAGCAGTAGAGTATTGTCACTATCTTTTGAGAAGAAAAGAGTTGAAGAATGAGAGTTCAGTCAAGTAGTGCACACTGAAAAATATATGGACACACAAATAAACAGAAATACACATATGTGCACGATTATGTTTATTTCAGATGCAGTTAACTTTATTAATGATCATATGATTATTTAATGACAGAGAATTCCAGTCATGTCTCCAAGAAGAAAATGCAAATTATAAAATTTGGTCAAAAATATGAATGGAAAATTTATGACTGTTGATAGTTGTTAAGGCTACATGTAAGGCCAAATCTGTACTGAGATACTTTGGTTATATCAGTTTCTCTTTTGTAATTCTCAAACCTTGTAACAGTATTAATTCTTAAAAGACTTTAATTTTTCCTGTACCAATTTATCTTTTAATAAAGTCCGAAATTCATCTGGTCATATGATGATATCTACACATGAATTGGTCATCTTTATCTGAAAAGAAAGAGACAATTACCCTATGCCATCTCTTAATATTTACCACTGTAAAACTGATATCTCTTTATGATTAGAAATGTGTTTTTGCATTTACATTTTTATGACAAAAACTCCACTTTCCCTCAAAAACTTTACTCATGGATTTACTCACTGCATGCTTATGAGCACTTACACTACTGATACTATGCATTTGTTTAAATTTTCAAATAATTTCTTCCACTTAATTTTCTTGAAATAATTTTTAATTGCAAAAGCAAGAAAAAATTTTAATATTTTTCAGAGCTATGTTTTTAAAAAAATAAAACTGTTCTGGAAATGAAATATGGATTTTCCCTAGAAATAATAATCCCTGAAAAGCATCCTGAAGAATCCTACTCAAATAGCATTTTAAAAAACTTACATGCAGCTGATTGTATTGCCAAAACTGAAGCTTCAGGACTGAGAGCCCAAAGCTGTACAAAATTATTATAATTTTAGTTTAATAACACTATTTCAAACTCTTTTCTATAAAAAAGAAGATTAATAACCTTTCAAACAACTTTTATGCAATTATCTGTTTTATTTTTTGAGCACTCATATTTCAATTAATTATCAAACCCCAAACTTTTCTAAAAATGTTCAACATTTTAGAGCAACAGACTGTAGTTGAATGTTTTCCTGTTCTTATTTTTTTGCTTACGGCTATTTAAAAATGCATGGGAATTTTTATTGTCTAACATCATCTACCACTATTACAGTACTAAATAGATACTGTATCACGCATATGAGAATTATTCTGGCCTCTGTATCAACTCTGTTTCTTTCTTTTCTATTAAAAAAATTTTTAAAATAATTTTACTAACTTCAGTCTTCTCCCAAACAGTAATTTTAATCTTAATATGCTTCCCTAAGGAAAAAAAAATCATAACTTTTGACAACTTAGAGCATTAATTTTCTATTAAGAAAGTAGCAAAACCAGCAAAATGCAATGCAAAAAATTGGTAGACTAAAATTATAACAACATTAATCAAATATAGCAAAATATTAAGCAATTAAGTCAGACTTATTTGTTGGAGAGCTTTCATTAGTGAGTATAGCACAAGAAAAACAAGAAAAACAAAGAAATCACATTGTTCAACCTAAGTATAAAATTAAATGGGCTTTGCGTTCCTCAGCTTATAAAACATTATTCCCAAATATAGTCTAATATTAAGAGACCCAGTGTTTTTCACATTTTCATAACTTTTGTAAAACATTTGCAGCAACAACATGTATGTGTTCCTAGGATTTGCTTTTTTATCTACTTTAAATAGCTGGTCTATTTAGGGTCCGACTCTGCTTCTGTGGCTTCTTGATGGAGCAGAAAGATAAGACCCAGCAGGATAAAGTTATTCGTCTTTTCTGTTGCTTAAAAGAAGCAAGTTCTCTCTAAGAGACTTTTGGAAAGAAGTGACTCCTCCTACTTTTTACGCCTTATATCTGATAGTTTGACCCCAACTACGTGTCCTGGAACACAATGCCAAAAATCCAAGCATGTAGAGCTCTCACAAAGTTTTTCCTTCACCATGTGCCATCTTTTGAAAGAGTAGACAGCACAGAATATGAAAGTTTAAGTCGACAGCTAACATGCTTTTGGGGTCTGGTTGTTCCTTCTTTCCCGCTTTGTTTTTGTACATGTGAAATTAGTTCAGAAGCTTCCTGGACTACAGATTTTATATTTCATTCTCTCACTTTAAAACAAAAATACAGATTAATGAATTCTGCAAACTAGTGGAGCAGTTTGAAGTATTTTTCTTCCTTGAAGAAATATAAAAGTTTAATTTTCTGTTACTCATGGGATCATGTACTTAGAGGTGACCTGAAGTAACGGGAAGGTGCATGAGCATCTGCTAAAAACTGTGAGTTAAATTTGAATAAAAGCATACAAATCTGCAAAGCAGCAGAACAAGCAAAATTGCAAATGCACAATTTCAGAAATGAGGAAAATCTAGAAAGAATGAAGGAGGATATTGCACAGCAGAACATGCTGAGACCAGTAGAGAAAAGCACCTGAGCTCATCTCTTAGTACAGAGAACAGCCTAAGCAACTAAATAAAAAGAAGTCATCATGCAGACCGGATCCACCCAGCAGAGCCTCCCAAAAACACAACCTTGCCATTGCTGCCGTACTTTGTTAGTGCTCAGGGTGATGGTTTCCTCGGACGCCGAGCTGAGGAGAGGAACTGGCTGCTGTGATAAACATTTGCCTTAATAGGAGGCAAAAGAGGCAGTAAAAGGCAGTAAACCCTACACCATCCTTGTTTCCTGCATACATCATCTGTGTGTCAAAGCACTCTTAATGCCCTGAAAGAGCAGGGCCAGCAAAGCTGTGGAAGGGCCCAAGAACACTCCAGTTTTCTGGGCACAGGTGATAAAGGGACAAGCAACCCTTCTGGCACATGTTGGTAACTGGTCAGCTATTCTGTTCTCCTGGGAAGAGAGTGAATCAGGGGGGAAAATGAGGCTTTTAATTTTTTTTTCATTATATTATCCAAGCAAAATTGTTAATTATTTTTATTGTACTTTCTTCTCATAGCAAATGTTAGCCCAGGCATACAATCTGTTCCTTGTCTTTGCTGCTGTTCAAACATGGCCAAAACATTCTCACTGACACACATTCCTTAGAAACAGCAAAACATCTCCTTTATCTAAAGTTATCTTCTATTCCTTACAGCAATGTGTTGGCTGCTGGCTCCACTATTGGAATAGGGATCTCTTGGGCTGTGACATGTCTAACAGCAGTGAAGACAACATGTAAAATCTGGTTCTCACAGCTAGCCCTTACACCTTACTCAGACCCAAATCAGTGAGTGATACTAACTTCACATCCATGTTTCTAAGAATCAGAGGAACATTACAGATACATTCTCACCTCCTGAGAAGATGATATATTGTGGCCTTGTTCCTTAACGGTGGTGTCTTTTTTCTTGCACTTTTCCTTCACCATAGAAAGAAATCAGAGGACAAAAAAGGGAGAGAGGGTGGGCTGACAAGAGGTGAAGCTAAGAATCTGTGTCTCCTACTTTTCAGGCTCTGAAAGTCTTGATGTGAAAGTTCTGAAAGTCAGGACCATTTCAGTTCTGCACATCAACCAAAGATATAAATACTCAAACCACTTCTCCCAGCATGATATGATGGAGGCAAAAAAGTCAGAAGTGATGAAGAGCATGGGCATATGACTGTCTTGACAAAAGGGAGCATAACCAGAGTGGATTAGAGGGGAAATATGAAATTATGGACCTTACCTCAATGAATGTAGGAAGTCCAGCAGTCAAATATTGTTAGCATTTATTTTTATTTATTTTATTTATTTAGTGCATCAAAGTGCACTAAATAATTCAGTGCTGCTCTTCAGCATCTTGACCAAAGGCAACCTCAACTGCAGCAAAGTTGTGGTGTATTTAACACAATTTATCATCTCTGTTTCTACAGACATTTCTGTTCACACTCTGAGTGCTGCAGCAACAAGTATTATGCAGTTAATGGAAAGTCTCGTCACAGAACAATGAATCCATGTGACCTTGCGTTCTGGGACTGACTTAGATTTGAGGACCACTGGAGCTGACAGCACCTAGCTGTATGGTTGAAAAGGAAAGCCTGTTGATTAAATTTCTATTTTCTTCAAATGCTATGCAGACAACATTCAGTTATTTCATAAAAGTTTTGTCCGTGGGGTACATCAGTCAGGAGTGCAACATTTGTTCTAGACGCCAGTAGTACCAATTACTCTTCTCTAGGAAAACTCCACCAGGCTGAAAAAATCTCTTTATCCAGTTTAATTGAAGGTTTACTCTGACAATCTTAGGTAATTAAAATGCTTTGCTAATTGCTACTTGAACAAAATGAACTATTTACAAATTATCATTCTTGAAGGAAGCAAGGAAATTGTAACTATCTGTTCAAATTTTCTCTTGCGCAAATGCTTAGTTGAGATCCTACAAAACATTGAAGTGTGTATTTATAAGGTAAATCTAATAGCAGTTAGAGACTTCAAAGACTTAATCTCAAGACGATTTAATGTGAGAAAATATTATTAAAGTAGAATTAGTATCACCTGACTTTAGTGATATGAATGTTCTGTATCTAGAAAGTTAGTCCTCTGGTTTTTTCTGTAATCAATGGCAGTGGACAGGCAAGTCCTAGGGCTATTAGTCTTGACTGCATTAAGGCACTTTAGGTTAGAAAATGCTTCTCTGAAAACTGACTCTAAAGGGAGTCCAGATAATGAACTTAAACTTGATGCCCTACTATTATAAAACTAAATGAAATGAATCTCATCCTTCATTTCCAGATAACAATAGATGCAATCATTACAGTAGCTCCATTTTCACAAACACCCACAGTTCATTACAAGACTAAGGCATAAGCATGATATTATTAACATAATTATTCTGGATAAAACACAACTATGTACTTCAAAGAAATGGGAGCAGCTTATTTTATCATCCCTTTTTTTTTTTAATTGCAGTCCTTAATGTACTTAACTATTCCTCATTCTAACATGAGAATGTTATGTATTAGGTCTTCTCTGCTTGAAATACTACTTGTTCCTGCTTTTCATTATGTCCTTCACCTCCATTTGTTCTCTTGTCAGTAAAATTGTTTTGCTTCTTTCCTTAAGAGCAAGGGTACATCTTTCTATGGCCCACTGTATGTCCTGAAGTCACAATCTGCCTTCTTGGAGTGTACCCACATTGATGCTTTGTTGGTTATCATTGTTAGTAAAATATCATCAACACCACTTCTGTTGAAATCCTCTTTTGCTATAGAAGTTGCTTGAAAAATTTCACTTGCAAAAGTCTTCAATGGGACAATATGTACCTCTCTTTGTGAAGAGACCCATCTGAAGAATTTGGCCTTCTCCAAATCACTCAACCAGTCTCAATTTCTCTCTTTAGAATGCTAAGGTATTATGCTACCCAGGGCACCCAAAACTTCATCCACTTGTCAGGGCTTAACGCAAACAGGAAAAGAACAGGCATCCACTTGGTTACTCTGGTAACAAGCATCTTGGTGATATAAACAACAAAATATAAGTTATTATCTGAGTAGTATTTTCTTTTTTTCTTAGCAAGTCTAAGTACATAATATCAAAGCAGTCTTATTCACATATTTCATGTTTCACTCTGAACATCTTTTGTTGCATAAGTGCATAACTAATTACTGTTAAAGCAACATTATTCTAGAGTAACATGGAAATTGACTGCTTTAAAAAAACCCCCACGATATTCTCCAAGTCTTCTAATGATGGCTGTCTCTCTTCTTCATTCCTTCATCATTGCCCTGACAATAGAATTTGCTGAGCTTAGATAGTTCTTGTTTTCAAAGGCACAGATGTTCATCTTTTCCACAAGACTATGGTTAGCGTGTTTGCACCTCAGTTTTCACCTTTAAAAAATGAAGACTCTGAAGGTTTCTCCACTTTGCAATAATTCACTTCTGCAAAGCTAAATTACTTAAAAACTGCAAAATATGCTGAGATCCTGCTGTAAAGAAGTTAGATATGGAAGCTGCAGAATGCTATCATTATGCTTACAAATGCAGAGAACTGGGTATCAGAACGGAATCAGCAGTTTGGGTGACAGGTCATTTGCAAACAGAATGTGAGGGAGAACGAGGTCTCCAGGGAATAATTAATTCATTGTCTGAAGATTTATACCTGCTGGTGTTGCCAGCTGAATAGGTTTTTTCCATACAAAAAGTACGAGTTGATCTATTATATGACTTTTAAAATTTTTTTTCAAGTCTTTATTTCAGAGAGAGGTGTTACCTGGTTAATGTACATGCTGTTGTAGCAGGATGGGGTGGTGCATTTGAAAGATACCTGTTTAGGTCAATTGAACACTTTTTGTGGAAAGTTCTTGCGACAGGCACATTATTGTGGCATCATTAATAATGAATGTTACAATAATATCCTTTTTTTGTGCGTGAACCATAGGATTTGGAACTGGATGTCATGCTAGCGCTTCTGCAGAAGATAATAATCGAACCAACAGAAAGTCTTGAAGAGATGCCTCGTGATTTATTCCGTCTCTGAATGCTTACATTCTTATATGTGTTAGCAGATTTTCGTAATTGTTCTAATGGTTCTGAAACAACTTCTCAAATTATCTTAATGATCTAATAATAAAGTATTTTAATAGGATTTTTTTTCTTCCTGTCATGCAGTGTTTTTTCTCTTGGTAAAAATATAAAACTGAAAATAAGCCTTGTCTGTTTTTTTTGTACATTTCAGCGTTTAATATTGTATGAAAAACACTGTCTGATGTAATTGTGCAGAAAATGTGTCTTCCTATTAATACAAACTCTGTAAAAATGCCTGCCTTATTCTTGCACAGCTCAGTTTTATATTAAACAACCTGATTTTCTCATAAAGAGGATTTGTGGCACTAAACTTCTCAGTAATTCTCACTGTGCCACTACTCTCTGGAGAGTTGCAGCTGCCACTCTGAAGCACAAATGCTGCATGACAATCTCCAAAACAGCATTTAGAACATTATATAAAAGTAAAAGGAATACTTTGTCCATTACTTGGCAGAGTTCTTTCTCTCTGTCTTATCAGTGGCAAGTCTCTCCCTTTCCATCACAGTTTGGTTAAAGAGTTCCCTTTGATTGAAAAGGGATTATGTAACGTGGGTAACAGAGAGAAGGAAATTGGAAAAGCACACTAGCTCATCCTTATCTTGTAAAATAAACAGAATATAAAGATTGGATCAGATTAGAATGCATAGATTAAATGATTGCACGGAAGAAAGTGAATGGTAACCTTAATTTGTAATTCTAGGGCAGGAAAGTGAAATATTTTATGATAATTAGGATATCATTGAAATTTTAAAGGACAACACTAGAGACTGAGAAGACTGTTGAGAAGAAAACTTCAGAATCAAAACTGTAGCTGGCTTCTTTTTTTGACATTTTTCTTACTTTTTTTTTTTTTTAACTAGTCTGTACAAAAGTACCTGCAATATGCTAGAAAATGTATGTCCAGGAATCTTCTAGTGATGTGAAAAATTGCAATGAAAATGTTTCTACCAGTATGAATTGACAGGAAATAGGAACAAAAGTGTAGGAAACAGCAAGAGGATGAGAGCTATAAAAATGGCTGACACCTACAGGAGCAGGCCATCAAGAGCCTACCACGTCTGCCTCCAGTTCCTCAGGACAAGCAGGACCAGAGATGGTGAATAAATCCTGATGACTCACAGGTGGTATGGTTGGCTCCTGATACATCCATGACACCCATCCACAAACAATACCCTCCTAATATAAACCCTGAAGTGGGGGGATAGCTTGGAAAACTATTGAGCAAACTTGGTACTGCTCGTCACTGCAAGCCATCCTGAACAGCCTCCCTGGATACTTGCCAGACTACTTACATGCATTTCGGTGCTTATGTGTACTAAAATGTGAATATTAGGGGCTGAATTTGTTGTATTTTAAAATAAATTAGCATTTCCATTCCGTGAGATAGTTCGCCTGAGATGTTGCATTGGCCTTCATCCATGCCACTGATGTAAGGATGAGGAAGCACACACAGCCCCATCTGTACTGTGCCATTTTCCCACAAGCAGCTGGAGGCTTCCTGCAGTTGTGGAAAAGGGGAGCTCTGCATCATCTGCCCTATCTGTCTGAAACTGACCTGGAATTTAAATATTCTGATCTGTGAGCCGTTGGCTAGTTATTTTGTTTTGTGTAGTCTTGTGGTGAAAATGTCTTGGGTCTTCTCCTTGTTGTCCTCATTACACTGACTATCTTTATATATATCTACAGATGAAAATATAGACATCTATAGATATGCATATATATATGCATACCTGTATCTTCCTTATGGGAAAGAAACGGGGAATCTACTCTCAGACCTGGGTATGACACTTTCAAATCACAAAAACCAGCCTGTTACAGAGCAGTATGAAAACATTTGTGGTGTGAGCCAACAGCCATATCCTTGGATCAGTGGGATGAGGCAGGAGGCAGAGTTCAGCCTGTGGCACATGGACTCCATGCAGATCTCAGGATGGGGTAATTTGTTTCCAAGAGCACATCTGAGATGTTCTGCACCCTGACTCTAAGAATTTTCACCATCAAAGGAAAACATTTCACTTTCCTATTTTCTCCTAGAAAATATCAATTAGCCATTGAATTCTCTGCGGATTCACAGAAAGACAAATATTTTTCCTATTAACTATTTATTGATTTAAATATTTTTATATATTGCATCAAACCCAGGAAAGACTTTACTAAAGATTTTTTTCCAGTATTTCATTATTAGGGTTTTATTAAAATATCCTCAAATTCTCAGAAATCCATGTATATAAATCAATAACAATAAGACAACACTGCTATCTTAATTTTATCTTGGTAACTTCTCCAAATCATGTTAGAAACTTAGCTTAGCCAAGTATATAAGCAAGTTTCAATGATTCAGATGTCTCCACATTAAAATATGTCATGAGAACACAGAACTCTTAATTCCTGTATGGTGGAATCTAGTGCCTATGCACAATTCTTTTTATTATTATTTGAGTCAATGAGATTGCTAATCAGGTAATATGAAGCAACTAATGTACAGGAAGAGGCTAATGTCTAAAGGAGACTCAGGGCCTTACATTCGTTTAGAATTTAACATCTGTGGTGTTCTTTCCTTGCTATCTGCTCTCATTCTTCAAGCCACACCACTCTGAGAAATGTCAATGCATAGAAAGGAACTGCATAAAAATCTTGTTCTACAACACCAAATACAACATCTTCATGATGCTGAAAGTGTTGAGAAAAGATATTGGTGCAAAAAAGGAGTGCAGTAAAAACTAAAAAGACCTGTCATGATAAATATTAGTTATGTTGCAACACATCACTTGGAGGTGTTGAAGTAACCCTAGGGTAGATGCAGTGCACGGCTCAGTAGATTAGGCTGGTCCATGCTAAATGGAAGGCTGCCTTGCCTCACTCTGTCACCTGAGGACAAAAAGAATGCAAAAGAGTTTTGAATTCACTTTGAAACAAAGTCCTGCCCCAAAGCTGAATTCTAATTCGAGTCCCATAAGGTTCATGGTTAAGGTACCTCTCATGCATGATGATTTACTGACCTGTGATGCATAAGGTGCCAAAACAACTCATATTTGACTCAGCTCAATTACTTCTTAAAACCCGTGAAATCAGGTCTCTTAATCACATTAGAAATGCCTTATCACTCAGTTTTAATTATCCTGTATGGTCTGCAAAATCGATGTCTTGTATTTCGGTGGTACCAAATTGGGGTTTGGCAGTTCTTGTATGACGTGTGAACATTGTTTTCTATACTGCTGGCCAATGTTCACATGTTTTACTATTGTACTAAATGGCTCAAGAGATCTGTAGGTCTTCTTCACAGGCCATTGAGGGTCAAATGATAAATTATGAAGATGGTTTTCTTTTACAAATCGTTTCAGTGGACCTCATCTTCTGTGACCTAGCATAGAACAAATGCTCATTTCTGTGGGTTGTGCTAGTGAACTTAAATTTGTTGCATTATGCATCTGTTAGAAGTATTAGATAACCAGCAAAAAGTGAACCAAACTGTTGTTAGAGGGGAGAATCAGCTAACCTCTTTTTGCTACATATGATGGAAATTTCTCACCTTCTGAAGTTGGCTTCCTTTTTAGCCACTGGAGAGTAACGGGTGCTTTCGGGGATCATGCATTTGACCTGCTTCAGACACAGATTTAGGATTAAATGATTTTATATCTTACAAGGTGTTTTTTGGGGTTTTTTTTTCTAATTACTATGAAGTGAGTCTTGGGTGTAACTCAGCTATAAATATGGAAGAGTGAAGTTCAGTGAGATGCAAATCTCCCCAGCAGACTATGACTGATATAAAGGACCCTATGTCACACATGCTTATGCCATCTTCAGTTATTCTGTCTGTGTTTCTGTTGTGGTTCAGACAGATTCTTTGCCTGTTTCATATTGAACTAGAGGTTATCTTAATGAAAACCACTGTTCAATGCAAAATAATTTCAGTTAAACAATACTGAGCCAAGTGTTGAACCTTGGGAGACACTGCTGGTGTCAGGCCTCCAATTAAACCCAGCGCCGCTGATTATGAGCCTTTGGGATCTGCTGGATGGCCAGTTCTCAATCCACCTCACTCTCTGCCTATCCAGTCCACACCTCCGGAGTTTATTTACAAGGATATTCTTGCCCTTTGGGAAGACCGGGATGATATTTGCTTTCTTCCAGACCTCGGGCACTTCTCCTGGTCACCACAACCTTTCAAATACGATTGTGAGTGACCTATTTATGGTATCCATCAGCTCTCTCAGCACTCATGGATGTATCTTGTCAGAGCCCATGGACTTGTGGATGTTAAGTCTCTGACCCAATACTCTGTGACCAATGTTCCTTTACCCTGCTCTCCTGGGTAAGAGATTCCTGATATATGGTCTGGTTGGTGAAGACCACTGCAAAGAAGGCATCATTTGAAAATAGCCTCTTATAGTATCGTGTTGCTGTTTCCTGGGAGGAAACAAAGTCTGCTTCACGCAAATAAAATGCTGTGAGTCCTGAACTCCAACTCAACTGTCCCTTGGGATTCACACAATGTTCAAGTCACACATCTAGAAATCTGTACCTTATTGCTGACTGTGTTGTCATTCTCCCTTTCTCTATTAGTATGATGAGAGTGGCTCTAGAGGTCCACAATACCTCATGGTATGTTTCTAAAAGATCAGCAATGCTTTTGGTAGTAGAGAGTCTGAAAACCATGTCTGTCAGTAGTCCTTACTTCAGTGAAGGGTGGTGGCGAAAAGCAGAGCTTGTTTGGGAAGCTGAACATCAGAGCAGTTTTTCTGTTTTAATTTTGCAAGGCACAGTCCTTGAAACCTCAATATGCGTGACATTTGAAATACAGACTTCTCTTGTTGAAAAGAAAGTTGCAGAAGTTCAGCTGTCCTTCTGCCCTTGTTACATACTTGGGAAAGTCATACTGGTCAGGTTTTTATGCCTTTTTTCTCTCCAGTGTAAGAATGTGAGGGAAATGACCTAATGCTGAGATAATTTCTTCAGCTCTGGTGAACGTACTTAAAGAAAATAAACATAATTAGCTGTCTTTTACATAATGAGATATTCAGATGTGCCTCCCTCAGCAGCATTTGAATGGAGTATATTACTAATTAGCTAAGTTACTATCTTTCTATGAAAGCAAACCATCTCAAAAGGACATGATGTTTTTGTCTAAAATATTCGTGTTAATGTTCAGTGAGGACTTTGTAATCTCATAGATAAGCCCAGAACCAAAGCCCACAGAAGGGATTTTAAAAGTGTCATTCAGTATTTTTGAGTCAGCCTCATAAAACACATTTTACCGGCAGATAAGCATGATTACAGCAAGTAAACCTAGCATGCGAGCAACAAGCTCCTAAGCATTAGACACAAAGGTATTCAGGGAAAGAAGCAGTAGTTGCACCCAGTAAATTTGCTGCCAGTGTCAAACTTGTTTAGTGTCTGGAGGGCAGAGTTTACTATGTCTTTGTGTGTATGTATGGTTAGAAACCAAAACATTGAATTTGTATCACTTTCAGAGGTTTGAAGATTTATGAAGTGAGCAAAGCAGTTCTAGTTACTTTACTGGGAGCCTAGAAAGCGATAAAAGAAAACCAAGGATTCCTAAGGTAAGGATTCTAGAGAACAATACTGAACCTTAAGAGTGTGAGAAGTGAGATTTCTAAGGCAAGAATCAAAGGAGCCATTAACTGACTGCGTGGTCTTCATCTTTCATCCTTTCTCATGCACGTCACCTTGATTCCTGAACCCTCTTTCAGACTAAGGTTGAGACATTTTCTGTGGAACAGGCAACAGTATCCAGTACTTGTCTTCTTCTGTGGGATGTCCTGGTTCTCATTTGAATTTCTACACACAGCTGTAATATGAATAAACCGGGTTTATCATCTACTTTGCTGACAGTTGTATCAGTACTAAAAGTGAATAAACAATGCAAAGTAACGGATATTTAAATTATCGTTATAATTTGCAGATAATTGTTGGCTGCGATGCTGATAATTGTGAAATCCATATGGCTTTTTTGCACACATTACATGAAATGTTTCTTAATGACTACTCACTTTTCTTTATGTATATCCTTGTCATTACACATTAGACTGATGCCAATAGTCAGTTAGCCTTCCTATGCTAGCAAGTAAGGAAACACAGATCCAGAGAAATCTTCAAAGAAAGACAGAGGGTAGATTCAACCCCCACGATTTGTAAAGGAGTTTAACATGTGTGGCTAATTTGTTTAATCTTGTGACAAAATTTGCTGAAATGTTTGTTTACCTCAAAAGAGCTTCCACAACAGTGACTTAATGTGATATGTATGATGGAAAGCACTAAATAATTCAAACAATTACTAATACTAGTACATCAGTCAGAGGCTTCTTGACAGAAGGGATGGTTGCCTTTATTTCAAACAGTTTGTTATAGCTTTTTAGAGCAATGACTGTGTGCACAAACTAACATACTACATGTTAGTGACTAAACCCACTTTCATAGATTATGAATAGGTTATTTTATTTTCATATGCTTAATATTTTAGAAGAGTTTTTAGGAAGCTAGAGGATGATCTAAGAACAGTGTAGTAGGAGAGCCTAAAAACCCTGAGGTAAAAATAAAACATCACGAATCTGTTGTATTGAATTTTCTTCATTGCCCTCTGTGGCACTGAACTCAATTCCTTTTATAATGAAATTCATCTTAAAATTTGCAATATTCAGAAAAGAGCTGATAATCCAAATTCACATCTCCCATTCAGAATGAGGGAAATAGATAGCCAAAATATGCTAAAGAAAAAAATTAAAAACCTGGAATACAAAATTTTAGCATAGACTAGTGTTATTAACCTCTGCAGCAAAAAGGATATCACCCTGCAAAACAGTGAAGTTGAAAACACCTCTTAAATGAGGGCATACACATATTCTGTGAAGTTCTTAATCTTCTACAGAAAGAATAATTTGACTTCTTACACCAGCCTTATAGTTGATACTAATTGGCAAAACTCTATCAACATCAAGCAAGAGTAAGTAAACTGTTAATTCATCAAAGGCAAGCAGAGGCCAATCTAATAGTTTTATGTTGCAGACAAAATGTGTCATTAAATAACTGAGTGCATCTAAGGGTCTTTAGTTCTGTTCATGCTCAACTCTTCATTAATGTAGTTTATTTTTCCAGGGGGAAGAACACCTTTTATTTTAAGGAATCTATTGCATCCTTCTTGTGCCACTTGCTCTACAGTCAATCAACAGGCTCTAAAACACAACTTTATCCACTGGTTTGTAGATCCTTAGATAGCTGGTAGGCAGGCGAATAGAGTCTTTGTTCATGCTCTTCTCTTTTTCAATGGGATGCTGTCCTCTAGATGCTGCTCAATTATCCACTGCATTTATTTCTATAGATCTGTATTCCATTTATGCTGTTAACAATGATTCCCTTTAGTATCAACATCTGTGAAAAGAGGTCACAAGCTCTCTGGGGGAGATGACAGATCTCCTTAGTGTTATTACAAAATATTTGCCTTTTCTGGAAAGCTGTATATTTCTAAATTCTTCAAAAGGACAGAGATCATTCAGAATAGTACAGGATCAGACTATATATATGTATATACATAGATTTTAGACAAATGCAGCCAGTAAAAACAAGGTATAAACAGATTGGCCATTTGTGTATGCCAATATTAAATGCCATAAAATTAAAAATAGGAAATGTCCCTTTTTCAGATTAAAGCATGGGATTTCTAGTCAGTTCTTCACACAGCGGGAAACTGCTGAATAGTCACAGAATTATTTAGGTCTAAGACCATTGAGTCCAGCCATTAACCTAGCACTGCCAAGTCCACACTAAGTGCCACATACTTTAAGCGCCACATCTACATGTCTTTTAAATACTTCCAGGGATGGTGACACAACCACCCCCCTGGGCAGCCTGTTCCAATGCCTGACAATTCTTTCCATGAAGAAAATTTTCCTAACAGCCAATCTTAACCTCCCCAGGTGAAACTTGAGACCATTTCTTCTTGTTCTATGATTTGTTACTTGGGAGGCCTTCCCTCACCTGGCTATACACTCCTTTCAGGCAGATCTAGAGAGTGAGAGGGTTCCCCCTGAGACTCCAGGCCAAACACCCCCAGCTCCCAGCTGTTCCTCATCAGACCCTGGTGCTCCAGACCCTTCCCCAGCTCCGTTGCCCTTCTCTGGACACGCTCCAGCCCCTCAGTGTCTTTCTTGCAGTGAGGGGCCCAGAACTGAGCACAGGATTGGAGGTGTGGCCTCAGCAGTGCCGAGTACAGGGGGACGGTCACTGCCCTGGTCCTGCTGGCCACACCATTGCTGATTCAAGCTTGGATGGCTACATGAGGACACTGCTGGCTCATATTCAGCCACTGCTGGCCAACACACCCATCTTGAGGCTGGACAATACCCTAGGGCATCTGCAGTGTCACCAGACACCTATGCTTATGTAGCTTAACCACTCACCAACCACACCATAAAAAGCTAATGGGACTTTTGTGGTCTTGCGGCATAATTTCTAGCACTATGTGGATGTGCCATATACAAAGTTACCAGGCATCCATGTTTAGAGATTTGAATGTCTCCATTTTCAGTAGCGAACAAGGCAAGAAAATAAACAGCTGCTGAGGGCATTGGGCAAAGCCTAGTATTTTTCTCATTCCATAATCTTTTTGGGATGTCATTTTTTTCTTCTCACAGTCTGTCTGGAAGCCATAATGCACCAGATTTCCATGAAGGGACATATTTTAATCTAAACCTTGACCTTGATTTTTAACTTTTTATTTTTACTGTGATTTTGATCTCAATAGCATGAGAATGTGTTTCCAAGGAAAAGAAAACAGTCAAAAATACAGAAGAGGCAGGTAGCGACAATATTACAATGTGGCTGCCAACAACTTTTGACCAGGAAAAACAGTCTGAAAGTACAATGCTCCTATGAAAAACTTCAGTTTAGATAAACCAGCCTTACTTTTTAGGAGCAGCTATAAAACATTTGCATGGACCATTTTCATTCAGTGCCTGAGCAGTGTTCTGATAGATATCTGCCAATAATAATTTCTTCCTGTTGCAAGACATTCATGGCTCAGGGATGCTGAATGACCTCATGGCTGAGCAGTCCTAACTGTTTTCCAGTGCAGAGCAATGACACAAAGTTAGAATGGGAGAATCAAGGTGGCTAAGTAATTCAAAAAATACGATATTTTAGAGACGCTCTTTCCAAGCATATGCTTTAGCAGGGTAGTTTGGGCATATATATGATGCAGATTATGTATGGTCATATATGGGGTCTGCACATAGGTCTTCTGTAGTTAAAAAAATGCTCTTTTCTTCTGAATTTAGGGCTCCAGTTTGCTAGTGCCTCAGGTAAGGCTGCTCAATGAAATGTGTACTTTTATATTTGAGTGAAAAAGGCCTAAGTTATTTAATACATTTGCTACAGAATGAAGAGAGGTTATGCTTCTGCAGAAAGCAGGAATAAAACTCTTTGGTGGGACTTCTTCTTTCTTTTTCACTTCTCATTTTCTTCATTAATATAAATTCACTGATTCCAAAATCTTATTTACAGTGATCAAAATGAGAGGAGGTGTCAGTTGCTTCTGCTATGGAATGTCTCAATATTGTTAGTGTGTGCTTTCCCTCCTTTTTAATTGAATAGCTGCATGGATGCCTGAATACATTACAGACCTAGTTAAATTCATCTTTTTGCCTGATGCAATTTTAGAATTTAGAGGAAAAGATCATAATATGATTTCGAAAAGAATTTAAAAATCATCCATCTCTGTCTTTACCGTAGATAGAGAAGCTCCTTATAAACGTGGGTGTCTGTCATGTAGGCACTGAAAGAAAAAAGTGAGTGCAAAGTGGTGATTATTTCTTAATGCTTTGAAACTCTTGCTGCTAGCAACATACAGGCTTCCTCTTGTTATTAGCATGTCTGCCTTTTTTTGTTTGAACAGCTTGTTTTACAGAAATAGATCTAGGCTCACAGCATATTTCTTAATAGCCTCTCATTCTCAATACATATTAGCACCAAGTCAGACACCATATTACGTCATTTATAATACCGTAAAGTATTTATGCAGAAATTATGAATCAGAGAAAATGAGGTTGTATGATTTGATGTTTGTATCAGGGAAACTTGTGCTTTATCAGGCAATGCTTTCAAGACAGGTATTTTTCACATCTCTTTAATTTTGCAGCATCATTCCTCTCTGACAATGAAATGCTACAGTTTTCTTATAATGAACAATTAAAATAGAATCCAAGTGTAGTGGGAATGAGCACTGTGGATAGCTGAGGCTATAGAAATGAAAAGGAGCTGGTCACCTATCCCATGCAAATTTGTGTTGGTAATCTGGTGTCTTTTCATTAATGACTGAGATGGTCTCTGAACACCATGTACAGATTTATTATGAAATTAAAAAATACTGAGCAACATTTAGGCTAAAATAATAGAGAAAATCAGATGGTGGCACATGCTGATGTAATTGTTGAAACTGGTAAGCATTTCAGAGCTCCATTTGTTTACAAGAATCAACAAGGAGATTTAAAGAACAGTAACACCTAAGCATTCAGGGAATTCAATCCAGGTATGAACAAGCAGATATTCATAGAGTTTTTGAGTTCCTATTGCACTGTTATCTGCTCCATATTGCAAACATATACCCCCCCCAGTACCTGCCATTTGAGAAATAAAACAGTGAGACAGAAAAGGCAGTGCATTTCATCGAAGCATGAAAATTAAAGGCAGATGCTCCAACACTCTCTCTGACTGATTTACCTCTACAGTTCTGTGCAAATCATTACCGTTTCATATTTTAGTGAGGCCACCAGTCCGTGAAGACTGCAATATTTTCTCATTTCACAAAGATGTTGCATGTATTCATTTGTATGTATAAAATATTTTTACAGATAGTGCAGCTAATATCTTTGCTTAAAAATGAACCTGGTATTTAGCTTTGAGAAAGAAAAACCTTTCTGATTAAATCTCCAGAGAAATTTTACGTTTCTGGTTTTGTTTTACTGCTTTGATGCTTTCAGTGCCTTTTCTAAAGAATCAAAATGTCATTAACAAAAAAACCACCTTCATCAGTCTGAAATGTTACCTACAGTCATGATTTGCTTGTAATGATCTCACGGACTACATTTTTTGTATTTTAAATGAATGCAGAGTTGATGTATTCTCTCAGAGTAAAACAGAGTAACTCTGATTATGGCTGCAACAACCTGAGTTGAATTTCTTTATGCAAAGCCAAATCTCCCTCTGAACTTGTTAGTTCCTCTACTGCCCTCCCATGAAGTCCTATCTTTACCAATATATAGTAATGTGCCTCTTTTTTGCTTTTTATTGCAATCTGCACATTCCTGATGATTAATGGGATACACATAAAAAATACTAGCGTGTAATAAATTAAAACTTAACATTATGGAATTTATAAAGCCTAAAAAATAAATAAGCATACCTAATGTCTCCTAATTAATTGCCAGTTGCTTTAAACTTATCTGTAGTATGAGCTTTTATAACTTCTCTGCAAACAAAAACCAATGGACACAGAAAGTCCTTTCAAATAAGTTGTGTGCATCCACCATAACCCATGTATCCACATTATCATCTACACTGCTGCCACAGGATTTTTATACCTTCCTGTGATGCACCTGGTACTGACCACTGTCAGAAATGAGGACCTGGCTTCAATGAACTTCAGGTCATGCACATACATGAGGAAAATAAAAGTGTTCCCTCAGCTATGGTTGTTTCCTACATTAGATAATTCTGCCTTCAGTTTAACACTCACTCTAGAGTAAAACTCCAGAGATCCAAATGGAATTAGAGTGAAATAGTAGTTTGTACTTCTTCACTATTTTCATTGGAGATAAGACAGGCAACAGAATTAGGACTTCCCGGATTTGAATCCCTTCACACATACCCGAGACAATGTTTTCTGACTTTTATACTTGCTCTGAGTTTTGATACTGAGCCGACTGACCTGGAGAGAAATGACTGTATCGTGTAACAAGAATTATTAAAGAAAGAAGCAGAAAAGACTAATTGCTTATGACTATTTTATAGTATTTTTTTCTGAAATTACAGAAGCAGTACTCATACCTCACAGTAGATATAAGTAAAGTGTGCAAGCCACAATAGTCAAAATTGTAATACTTCTACTATCACTATCAACCTAATTTTGAAATTGTTTAATTCCTCATCTATATGCACAAATAAAATGACACAGCTGAAAATTATTCTGATAAAGAGATATTTACAAGTGGTCAGATACATTTTGTTTGATGCTATTACTGCTGGATTGGTGGACCTGATTGCTAAAATAAGTTGCAAGGTGTTTGATATCTAAATGTTTTCCCAGGTAAAGGTTACATTATGTAATTTAGAAATTTTAAGTATATCAGGAACCTTTTTATTAAAAAAATCCCAATAAAACAAAACAAATACCCAAACAAAAACTCCAATAAACCAACTCATGAAATAGAGGTTTTGTATATATGGTAATATTTTGGTCATTAGAAATGGGAAGACACAGACTTGTGAAATCAAAGTCAAAGAGATTTGTGTATAGAATAGAAACTCGCTAGCTTTGATGACCTTATTTAGACTTCCATTTAACACCTGCAGTAATATAAGAAGAAGTAATTATGGAGACGATTTATGTAGAGTTATGGATTTGCTGATTCTAGAGAATTATTCTAGTGCTATGTCAGTGTAACGTGGTGTTGCAGAAGACTCAATATTTACCTTTTAAGTGTAATCAGGCAGTTACATACCCAGATGAGATAAATGGCATAAAGAATTCTTGTGAATGTAAAAACTTGTTCAGTTTGGATACGCAAATTTCTGTAAAAGAACATAGAAGGTAACCCATACTTAAATATCCATCTCTATCATCTGTATTTGTACTCAAACCCAGGGCTAGATTGTAGCTTGCAATTGCAAGACCATAAATCAGTTTTAAAAATTATGGCTTTGGCCAAATGGTGGATACTCTACTGTATTATTTTAATAGAGTGTTATTTGCTGAGTTGAGTTTCTGATGTGATACCAGAAACAGTTCCCTAACATGGGGATGCTCAGACACAAAATATGAGGATTTTTACCTGATGATTTTCCTGAAGTGATAGGAAAATAGGATACAAATTAGCTATACTCATACTCCAAATAAAATTTCCCATTTGCTGGATGATACCATGGAGAGGAGATTAGGGGAGGGCAGAAGGAGGGAAGGATAATTTGAAAAAAAGAGTTTTGACTCTGTTCAAGTCTATTCCCTAACAAAACTTTCCTTTGTCCTCTTCAGTGAGAACATTTCAAACCTTCAGACAATTTCATGAACAGCAACTCCTGCCCACATACATAGGCAGAAGGTCTGGTGCTCACAAGCAAAGATCCGAACTCCCTGGAATGGCATAAGCTTTTTCTATATTAGTAAAAGAGCAATGACAAATCAAAAATGTGTAGTATTTCCTTACTAGCTTATTAGCAATGAATTTGGACTATGAAAGAATAGTTTGATAGGAATGCAACTATATTTGCATTAAATAAAAGTTTGTTGAAGAAACATTTTTGATGATTTATAGTTTCATCAATATGTTAATAGAAAGTCAGCCAGGTGTGCTATTATTCTTTCTATTGCCTTGAAAGTTATGCTTTAGAAAACTTTGCTCAAATCAACATTTCCATTTGATACTTGAAAAGCATATAAAATTAGAAGAGAAGGAAGAGACAGAAAGCCTGTTGTATCCAATTTACAAGAACATCTTGCCGTTGATTTATGTCTCTGCCTTTTGAAATTGTAGTTTAAGATCTGTCCTTGAAAACACGGATGGCATCACACTGCCAAGTATTTTCCAGATATTAAGAAATATGTCTTTTGCCACTGTTACAAAATCAGTTTGCATTTCCTGAATCAACTTATAGAAATATTCAGTATTAGTGTAGTTTAGGATATGTAATCAAACTTGATGTTTTCTATGATTTTTTCAAATAGTCTTACACAGTCACAAAGTAGCCGCTGAATTCCGCATCAGGACCACTATTTCGTCTTGAATTTCAACTCACAATAGACTTACTTCTGGTATAATTTCCTGGGAACCATATTTAGATATATGAACATTTGTGCATATGGAGAGACATACATACATATATATATATACACACACACACTATAAAAATCTTAATGTTTCTGTCTCAAAGTGTTTTCCAATTTAGTAATTCTAGCTATGAAAATGAAAAGTATCTACCTTCTTCTAATCTAGCAGCTCTAGTAAGGCAGTTCCCAGGTTTCTTGAGCTAAATAGCTACTACAAAAACAACTGAAAAAATTCTGACAGGTTACATTTTATAGATAGTGTTATAACTAGTTTTTTGTCTCTGAGCAGAGTGTTTAAATATTGAAATAGCCATCCTGTGGAAATTTCTAATCCTGTCAAACTTGGTTTTTTGTTTTTTTTTAATTGGGATAGCAGGTTTGTCACTTTTATTTTTGCAGAAGTTTTTTTTTTCCATTTTTTTTACATTACCATAAGACAGAAAACACAGAAAAGGGGTTAAATCTTGATGTTTGTGGTTTTAATAAAATGCTTGGATATTTGCAAATTAGAGCAGCTTGGGCTGAGATTAATAGATGTCTCCAAGGCCGTATAATATAATTCTGACGACATATGCCTCTTCCTGGCTAAGTTTTGTTGCATATTACCTATTTTCAGGATATAATCGTATAGTTTTCATCATGTGTTGCAATTTCAAACATGAAAAAGCGATGATATGTCATGGGAAATGTAATCCATTCACAGAGCTATTTCTGTTTGAGAGAGTGAGGAAGGGATGTGCTTGAGTTATAACCCCTGTGAGATCCTGCAACAGCAAAACCCAGACTGAAGTTAATGCAGACTACAAAATAAAATAATTCCATTTGTTTCAAAAGACCCCAAAAGTCTCTCATTCTGGTTGACCTGACCAGATTTTTCTTTTCCTAACAGGAAAAACAGCTTTCTTGGAAAAATTATTTGCAAAAACTACATTTTCCTGTTCTAAAAAAAGTTCATTACCAGATTTTTCTGGTAATTTGTGAATCAGTAATAAACCAAACCCTTAAAATAGTATTTGAAAGCACTTTGCTGTTGGATGTTGAGTATTCACATGAAATTTTATTGAGGTCTCGATGGTTTGTAACAGCACAAGCTTCAGGGGCAAGCCAAGCGAACTGGAGATGAATGGGCCTGCCTGGATGTGCAAAGGTGTGCATAATGAAGTCCAAAGTGAAGAGCAGCAGGCTCAGATGTGCACAAGCTGTTTCTAAGTCCCTGAGCTTTATGTACAGCTAGGTACTGGACAAGATAATTGTGCCTGCCGTGCAACTGGAGGTGGGATTTGCCAGCTGCCACGCACACAGCTGAGTGGTCAGCCCTTGCCCAGATGAGAGGTGTGGAACCTGAATGCTAATTACCAGGTTTCAACCCAGTATTTCAATCTGCTATAACAGATCCCACAAGGGGCTAACAGGTATCCATGTACACCTCTCTCTTGTTCTGAAGAGATTTTTTTTTTCCCAGTTGTACAGACATATGGCAAGTCCTGGTACCTCATTCCTGCAAGGTCCCCTCTCCCAGAAGGGTCAGCACCAGTCCCTGTCCCATGGAAAACAAAGAGGAGCTCCTGACTGTACTGTGGGGAAACCATGGCCAGGTCCAACCTACATCCATGGCAATGGCTCTGCTGCAAGGCAGCCCTGCCTGGGCCTGGCCACAGCCCTGCTAACCCACAAGCTGATGTCCTGTCCCCATTCCCATGACCATTCTGGGGCTACCTGGCCTTGATTCCCCTCACCAGGCCTTATCCTGATGCACATTCATGGGAACCCTTCATAGTGTCATTGTGTCTCCCACTGTTTCCCAGGCAGCTGGAGCAAGTGCCTTGGCAGCATTAATGAACCCCTATACTTTCCTTTCTTCTCAATGCTAAAACCCAAAGCTTTTTGTTGTTTTGCTGCGTGCTGTGGTTTGATGGCACTGAATCCTCCCAAGGGTGCTGAGAGAACCAGCAGAAGTGTTCGCTTACACACTTTCCATCATTTATCAGAAGTCCTGGCCGACCTGGGAGGCCCCAGGCAACTGAAAGTTAGTAAATGTGATGCCCATCTGCAAGTAGGACTGGAGACAGAATCCAGGCCCGTCAGCCTGACCTTGGGGCTGAGAAAGGTCATGGAGCAGATCACTCCAAGTGACCTCACATGGTACGTGCAGGACAACCAGGTGATCAGGCCCAGCCAGCGTGGGCTTGTGAAAGGCAGGTCCTGCTTAAAAAACTTGATCTCCTTTTATGACAAATTGACCCACTTAGTAGAGAAGGAAAAGGCTGTGGATATTGTCTGCCTGGAGTTTAGTAAAGCCTTTGGCACCTTCTTCCATGGCATTCTTCTGGAGAAACTGGTTGCTCATGGCTTGGACACATGCACTGCTTGCTGGGTGAAAAACTGACAGGATGGCTGATCCCAGAAAGTGGTGCTGAATGGAGTTACCTACAGTTGGGTCAAAACTGGGATTCCCCAGGGCTCAGTTTTGGGTCCAGATCTGTTTAATAAATTTATTGACGACTTGGATCAAATGCATCCTCAGCAAGTGTTCAGGCAACACCAGGAGTGTCAATCTGCTGCAGGGTAGGAAGGCTCTGCAGGGGAATCTGGACAGGCTGGACGGATGGGTCAAGGCCAGTTGCAAGAGGTTCCACAAAGCCAAGTGCCAGGTCCTGCACTTGGGTCACAACAACCCCAGGCAGTGCTACAGGCTGGGAGCAGAGAGGCTGAAAACTTGCTTGGGAGAAAAGGACCTGGGGGTGCTGGTCAACAGCAGCTGAACATGAGCTAACATGTGCCTGTGTGGCCAAGAAGGTCAGTGGCATCCTGGCCTGGATCAGCAATGGTGTGGCCAGCAGGACCAGGGCAGTGACCATCCCCCTGTACTCGGCACTGCTGAGGCCACACCTCCAATCCTGTGTTCAGTTCTGGGCCCCTCAATGAAGGCCACAATTAGGTCAGCCTGAAGCCTTCCCTTTTCCAGGCTGAACAATTCCAATTCTCTCAGCCTTTCCTCATAGGAGAGGTGCTCCATACCTCTCATCAACTTGGTGGCCCTCCTTTGGATTTGCTCTGTGTCCTTCCCATATTGGGGACCTCAGAACTGGATCCAGTACTCAAGGTGGAGTCTCACCAGAGCAGAATAGAGAGGCAGAATCACCTTCCTTGAACTGCTGGCCATACTTCGTTGGATGCTAGGAAATTTAATTGAATGTTAGGAAATATTTCTTCCCCAAAAGGGTTGTCACACATTGAAACAGGCTGTCTGGGGAAAGGTCAGAGTCTCTCTTCCTGGAGGTACTTAAAATACATGTAGACGTAGTACTCAGGGACATGGTTTAGTTGTGAACTTGACAGTGATGGGTTAATGGTTGGTCTCAGTGACCTAAAAAGTATTTTCCTAACTAATTGATTCCATGATTCCATGATTCTATGATTTGCATTTAAAAGAATTCACAACTTCAAGATGTCACTCACTTGAAAATTAGTTATCCAATTTGCATGCTTTTTCATGCCAGTATTATAGGCCTACTGAATTGTATGCTAGTAATGCCCACATACATTTTGTTCACCACAAAGCAGACAAAACACTGTCCTATTCACTAACATATATGGAATTCAATGCCAGGATTTGCGTTTCTGAGTCCTGTATATGATGTCTCAATTAATCATTGAAGGTCTAAGCTACCCTGAAATGAATCTCTTAAAATCACATGTAGCTGCTCTCTGACTAGTTTACACAAGGTATTGTGCCATGTTTAAAGGTAGTTTACAAAGATTCATATTTAAATGCTAGAAAATCAAACAGTGTAAATGGCCTTAGTAAATATTTTAAGAAAGCAAAAAGAAGAAAGAAGACAAGTACTGACAACTGGTAAGAGCTTTTATACTACACTCGACATGTATCTGAATATCTTTCACAGTTTCTGTGCTTATAAACCACCTGTTAGTGGTTAATATTATGAATTATTATTTATGAACATGAAGAAAGAACAGCACTTTGGGTTTGTCAAATGGATTTTTATGTGAGTAATGATTAGACAGGGAAATACTGCTGCTGTATTACTGGAAGGACCTAAGCAAGAAATGCATATATGATTAAAAGCTTGGTCATATAGTCAGCCTCCAATGTGCTATACCAGTATTTAGAAGACTTATTTGTTCATACATCTTCTGCATTTCTAGTTGTCTCCCACAGACTTTCCAAACCTCCCGGGCTTTGTCATGGTAACAGCTTAATTTATCTTGTTTCAGCCTGTCTGATGAAAATTTGTCAGAGAACTCTCTATAGTGCCCACAAACATTTGTTTGCTTTGGTATTCTGTGTTTATACCAGACAATATAGATAAATTTCAAGTTATTTTTTGACTAACAAACTAAATTAATAGGAAAATTGGTTAAAATTGACATTGTGAAGTATTTTTGCCTCATTTCCTTCTTAGATTTGGTAGTATAAGGCCTAGCATGGCACTTAGTACAATGTTTTGAAGTAAAAGTTTCCAATTTTTTCTTGCTTAACAGACAAGAGATGGACTTTAGCATTCATTAAAAGTATACTGGAATAAGGAGGTAGCAGCCAAGCACAACAAATGTCCAGATCCATTCTAAACTAAAATCAGCTTGGGAAGGTGTAGCCAGCAAACTTTGGAAAATTAATATTTCTGTATGCCTTCAGTGTCCAACATTTGCAACAGATTTTGTTGTTGAATTTTGCACTGAATTCTACCTAAGTCCATATTTTAATTTTGTACATTACTACTGGAATATATTTTGAAAAAATATTTATGAACAAAGACATTTTAAGCATTTATATTTGAAGGAAGATATAGTTAGTCCAACTGCTCCAGCAAAATTTTCCACATGAAAAACTGACTTTTAAAATGGACCCTGCTCTTTGCCATTACAGAACTGGGCTAATACAATTACAGAACTGAGTTGGAAATATTAATTTGAATTATTTAATTAAGAGTTATTGGAAAAAACCAGATTTTGGCAGAGATTGCTGATCACTGGTGAAAGCCTACTGAGCTTAACTATTCTTACCACGACGATTTCGTACAAGAATATCACTTAAACAGATTAGTTTTTTCAATGTGACAGTGCTCACTGTCTGATGTGCAACAAAAACCTGACAGATCTAAAGACTGAAAAAGTTAGTGATGGTTTCCATGTGTACGCATGACAATGCAGATTACAAAACCTTCCTGCGGTCTCTATCATTGGTTGTGCTTTGACAAGCATCCTCTTCAGAGAAGAAAGTCAGGCAAATTATTACAGCTGAAGTTTTTTCACTGATGCAAACACACACTAGACTTGATAAAAGTCCTCACCTTTAGTCACCTTGTTCCTTTTTTCTTGGGAGAAAGTCATCAGCTTCTGCCGCAGTTAGAGCTAGGTCAAAGATAATCCAAAGTCCAAGAAAAATATTCATCTTGTGGGGAGACAAGAAATCTTTTCAAAATTTGCAAACAAAAAAGAGCAAAATGTGTCATCTTACTTGATATAAAATGTTGTCCCACTCAGTACTTAGCACAGATGCTCCCTGAGTGAGTCATTTGTGCAATATACTATAAACACAAATCAGTTCGTTTCTTGGAAGAGGAAAACACAGAAAGAAACTTGAGCTTTTTCATCCTCGCAGAGCTATTCCATTTCTATTTTGAAAGTTTGGTCTGCATGCAGTTAGCAGAATTAGGACCAAATTATGACAGAGTTGGTTTGTTGTTAATGTTTGTCTTCTGTTAGCTACTCAGATTTTAAGGACGTGCCAAAAGATTTTTAAAGTATTGGATATATATTTAATTAAAATTTCTTCTGGGTCTTTTTCTGCTCACTTTTCTAGGCTTTGGTTCAGCAAAGCACTTAAACGTGTGCCTGGTCTCAATCCCATCAAGTAGTCTCATGGTAGCCAAGTGGAACAAGCATATGGTAATGAATGTGCTTAAGAGGACATGTGAGCAATTGTTTTGCCTATAAGCACACAGAATAGAGGAAACTATGTATCAATTTCTGTTTTAATGCATAGTGTTCTTCTGTTTTCTATCTTCCTTATGTTCTTTAATCATCCATTTAAAAATAGCATATCAAAGTATGTTACAGAAATATGCGATCAGACTGCTGCCAAGTCAGTTTCAATTAAAAAAAGGAATTTTTACATTCAGCTGAAAACAAGACACTTGAATTTGTTGATAGTTTATTACTGTTTGTAAACAGTTTGTTCTGAAATTTGCACATGTACTTATGAAGTTGTACATTATAAAAGATGGAATGGTTTGGGTTTTTTATTAAACATTAATTAGATCTGCTAAATGGCTTGGAAAGAGTCAGCAGACTTCTTTATCCTCTGCTTACATCTT
This sequence comes from Ifrita kowaldi, assembly GCA_013398055.1. Classification (NCBI taxonomy): domain Eukaryota; kingdom Metazoa; phylum Chordata; class Aves; order Passeriformes; family Cinclosomatidae; genus Ifrita; species Ifrita kowaldi. Next base: position 443,757 of record VZRS01015242.1, read on the forward strand.
TGTGGTAACAAGCTAGCTATTGCTAATTTTAAACAGGAATGACTGACCAAAACCTGCTTTTGCAGTATCAAAACATTATTTTTTGTGATATGGATGAAGCTTCTGGATAGTTGCTTCCACAGAAAATTAGCTCCCATTTTGTCCCATTTTGAGAATAAAAGCTCTTTATAGTACACAGATGTTTTACTCTTTCTAAGTAATACCTATGCTTACAGAATTTCTCAGGGACAAAAAAATAGAGGCAGTAATGTTGCAGCCCCCTCCAATAAAAATTGCCAAAACTTCAAGGTTTTGCAAGGTTTCAAAGTTATTGAATTCTGTACATGTAGGAAATTGACAGCTTTTTACCCATAAGGTTACTATACAAGCTGGGACACTGTTGCATATTCTGTGTTGAATTTGTGTCAACTTCAGAGTGAAATCCACACACTTTGCAGGTTTTGCCCCACTGAGTATTGGAATCTGTCTGTGCTATAATCCAGGGCCTGAGCTTTTGAGCTTTGAGCTTTCTCAGTGATGAAGATGTAACTCATTTTCACTCCAAGGCATCACCGTGCTTTAGACCACTGGGGAAACCACCAACTTGGGTGAAAGTTGGCCTATTGTAAAAAGAAGCACTTAGTCTCCTCAAAGAAGTCTCTGGCTTTGAATTTGCTATACCAACACTTGAATGAAACATCTGAGTATCTTTTTGGTGTGTTTTCTGTCCAAACAGTTGGTATGTATGTGTTTGTGCATTTGTGCGTGTGTGTGAGTGCATACTCAGTTGCTGCAGAATGAATGGGTGGTTTAGATTCTTTGAGTTTGGGAATGCATAACTTTGAACCATCCTACTGTTTTTTAGGTCTGAATAAAGTTTTTACAGAATTATTAAGTTATATTGAGGTGACTGGGGGGCTTTCTAGCATTTTAAACTACTAGAAAGACAGAAAACAAATAAATGCTAAAGCTTTCTCTAATTTCAGATCACCACATATTCTCATTGGTACCCTATATAACTGAAATCCCTTTCTGCAAAGTTAACATTCTAATATAGCTCACAGAACTAATGTCTCAAAAATAACCCTATAAATGGTGTATGCTATATTTACTATAGAAATTGAAATTGCAGAAGTTTCTGAATCTCCCAAACCCTCACTTTATATATTTTCTTTCTGCTGGGTTGAAATACAGGAGACCATTTTCTAAAATGCTATGAATGAGAAATACTCATGATGAAATAAGGCTATTATACTTGCCTTCAGACTTGGAGAACAGATTGCTGCTAAACATAGTGAAGGTCAGAACTGGAATGAAAGTATCTTGTTTCATATGAGTTGATACCAACTCCTAGGAGTGTCACTTAATTGGCCACTCTTGATGGTATCGATAATGAATCAATGGCATTGTTATAATAGTGGAAAGCAGCAGGTAAGAGTGAGGGGGTAGGAAATCTATACTATTTTTGTATCTTGAAGATGGTTGCTAAGCACTAGCATGATATGTAGAACATATTTTATGCTGTTCTGAGCAGAAGAAGAAAGAAATAAGAAATTGCATATTAAAGACAATGCAGCTGCTGTTTATAGAGTCACAATTATTGGAGATGATCTAAAGATACGATGCTTATAAGAGCTTGCTCAAAAGTAGATTGCAAGATAAAGAAAACAACTCCTTTACAGCATATTATAGCCCTCAGCAGTTCTGTGAATCTATGGCTGGAGTAAGGGGTGGTGGTAGAAATAATGGGCACAGTTAATTGCTGTTTAAATACAAGCACTTATTATGATTTGCACATGCTTCCCTTTCAGAGAAAGTCAACCAGTATTTATCCTGTCTTGGGACAGGCTCTTCAGGTACAGCTTTGGAAAATCCAGAGAAGCGGTGTCATGATTGACACTGTAAAGGAGAATAGGAAACAACTTTTTCTCACAGCACAGGAACTAACAGACATGAAATTAAATTATGGGGTAGCAGGCTTCAAGCAAACAAAATAAGTTAGTTTTGTGAGGTGTTCATAATTAAGTTGTCTAACCTACTGCCACATGATGGTAGTGATGCCAGAGGCATTGATGAGTTCAAAAAGCAATAAAAGAAATTCAGAAAGTAAAATCCCATTAAGACCTATTTAAAAAAGTACCTCTGAGTCTGGAATGACCTAATTCAAAGACTAGAAGTTTATCTGAGAACTATCCCTTATGGTTGCCCCGTGCTTATTTTATTTATCTAGGTTTTTGTTAGCCCATATCACACAGGCTTCTGGAGTAGGTGAAGATTTGATTTGACTAGGCATAACCACTCATATTGTTTTATATATTCTAAAAGTATTTATGATAACTTATGACATGATAGGACAAAATTTCTGTTTAGGTTTGTTCTTGACTAGATATTGCTCTAATACTGCAATATGATTTTTACAGACCCTGCTGTTAATCCTGCAGACCTAGATTTAAGAGGCCCCCAAGAATATAAACCAGAATACTACAAATTGTATCTTCTTTATAGGTCCATTATAGGGATTACCCAGCGAAAGCCCTTCTGTATAAAGCAAGCAAATGAAATGCAGTTACACCGCATTAGTACCCTTATGATGTCACTTGAATAGACTGTAATATTTACAGTCACACATTACTTCCATTGGAAAAGCTCTTGATGCAAGCTAAAGCTACAGTTCAGAACCAGATTCCTCTAGATAGGAAGAAACTAAGCCAAATCTAAAGGAGAACAGCAAAATTCAGTGAATTCCAGAAGGTGACAATTAAAGGAATTGTTATATTTTTATGATTTTGTTTCTTAATATGCATGGTGATTTAAGCTCTGTAATCGAGTACTATGGGTAAGAAGTGACAAAAGGCCCTACTTATTCTCTGTTCTGCCTCTTCCTTGAGGAATTTATGCATGCAGGAAAAGTGTAGAGTCAGCAGATACAGTAATGCCACTACTCTTTCCCATGTCCCAAGTCTAAAAATCCAGCAAAAGTGCACAGGAATTCCACAAGATAGGATTTTTGGTTTTAACTATCTCACTGTGTTAGTATTTATAGCTGGACTGGATTTAAAAAAAAAAAAAAAGTAACAGAAATGATTACAAAATGGAAAAAAGTAGTAAACTGGGTATTGGTGATACTCTGAAGTACACCTGCTAGGTTTTTCTTATGGGCTAGTCCTTTTGAGTTTTTACAACATATTTTCAGTAAGAACACCTATTACTGCTGAATCTGTCTTTGATGCTACTGGAATTCTTCACATTAGATGAGTTAAGGTTTCAAAGCTGTAGTTACCTGTGCAGAGTGGTACAATTCATTTCACGCATTCACTGCTCATTAGCACGTGCATTAAGCAGTTTCTTGCACCTTCTATATCTATAATGAACATTAAACCATCTCATCTGCTCATAATAATATAATGGCTCCTGTGATGACAGACTCTGTTTGCACAGGAAGCAGATGTTGATGTTTACCTAGATGTAATTTGCAATGATGAGTGGTGGTGAGCTGAGGTTTTTTCCTGCCAGAGCAATTCAGTCTATGTTAAGCTTCTGCAAAATATTTTGCATGCCATTGTGGTCTCTCAGGTCAATATAGATATACATATTATCTCAGCGAGTAATTGTGAATATATATCAAGGTATTAAATTATGCATTTAAGAAAACCATTTATTTAAAGATATATTTACCAAATCTCTGAAATGTGGTGTCCAGAAAAATTGTGGTTAAACTTCAACCAACGATGAAAATAGTATTTGTTGGGGTCATAAGTGGATTTCTGACAAATAAATATGGTAGGAATTATGCAGAAAGAGTGCCAGGGACTAGAAAATGAAATCAGTAAGGTTGAAATAAAACACATTTATTTTAGTAGAGGAGTACCATGCACTACAATGAATTACAAAAGGATGATATTAATTCTCCATCATTTAGAGCCTTTAAATCTAGGCTGCAAGTCTTTCTAAAAAATACTCTTTAGTTCAACTTGACAAAAATTGATGAATTATATTTTCTAACCTGTGTTATGCCATAGGCATAAAAGAGCAACCTTGGGATTTCTTTTGGTTTTAATATCTGTAAAATCTATTATATAATGAAATACAATCACATAACCACACCTATTTTACTCTTAAATTCTATATATATTTTTTTACTTTTGGACATAATTTACAACTTTAGACAAACAATGTCTCAGGAATTCCTCTTTTGAATTTGGAGCTGTTGTTCACTGTGTTCAGTTCTTTTGTCATCTCTTTCTAATCCTAAAACATGTCTTCTCATCTGCACACTCACATTTGGAATTGGGGACATACCACTCTTTCTTGATGAACATCAATTTATTTTACTAATTTCAGGCCCACTTCTCTTAATATCCTTTCTTGTTGTCAGCATATTGCAAGTATTTGATTTTTTCTATACTTTTCACTCCTTGGAATCCTGAAAATAGGTCTTAATGAAATTTGAGGTAAGACATAAATCTATAGCTGTAATGATCATGTCAGTGCTATATACAGACAGCTTCAAAAGTCACCACTGATTTATGAATAGATTCTGTATTGAACAGAAAAATGTGGAAGGCATATCCAGAAGCAATCTTTCCCTTTGTTGTTTCCTAAATCATACCATTGGCTCCAGAGACAATAAAACTAGGGAAAATACAAATATTTTGTCTCTCCTTATTTTCGTCAAAGTGAAAGTGGTACTGCTTGGCTAAAAGTGGTGTTCTAAATTTAAATAAGTTGCAGTTACAATGGACTTAGTCATATTTTTTTGAAATTTTGGGGTTCCTTGTAGAGTCACAGTTGTGTAAACCTTAAAAAAATAAAATAGTCCAGGGTTCAATGTGAATAGAGATGGGGTCTGACCACTTGCAGAAAACTGGCCTTAAAATTTCTATTTCAAGGCCATTTGGAATGATCTGGAATCCCAGATGCATTTGTAAAAGTATCTATCTATATATTTTTTATTTTCCCTTTTGGAAAGACAACACCTTTCCAGTCTCTAAGGTCTTCCTTTGGGGGCTCTTTTTAAATTCATTCTCTTTTATTCTTTTGCTAAATTTGTCCTGCTGCCTCACTTCTGTATCCTGAAAATGCCTTTCCCTCCTTGACATTTAGACTCTTCAAGTATTTATAGATTGTTACCATGTCCCCCTTTAGTCATTTCTTAGACAAACTATGCATATTTAGCACTTGCAATCAATCCTCATACATCAATCACTCCAGAAGTCTAATCATTTTTTGCAGCTTTCTTCAGATCTTCCTCCAATATGTGAATATCCTTCTAATAAGATGCCTAAAATTAAATACAATGGGTCATGTCTGCAGCTCATGTAAATCAGTGAAACTCTGCTGAAGACTATGTTGATTCATGCTGGGTAAAGTTAAAGAACAACATTTCTAGTGCAAAGATATCAAAACTGCATATATTTTGTGAAGTGAGCCTGAAACCACACAGAGCTTTTTTTCATTGTAAATCTTTGAATTAATTTCCATCACTTAGCTATACTTTTTGAATGGTGAACTTCCAGTTTGCTTCCTGTAAAACCTCAAAATAATCTGCATTTTTGTGTTTTTATTAGTGTTTTGAGGAGCTCCTTCAGCCTCCTTGACATACTTCCTTCCCATCCTCGGCACAGCCTTGCATCCCAGACCTCTAGCTGGAGGTTTCTGCTCACAGATCATGGCCATGCAGAGGTAATGCAGGTTTAGAGCGGCTGTGGGAAGCACGGTTCTAGCCCAGAAGGTAAAGAGCTTCAGTGGCTGGCACCCTCTCAAAGCCCATCTCCTATGTGGAGAGAAAGAATTTAATCCGCCTTGCAGCTGATCTTCCTTTGGAGTCTCCTTCATTACTCTACTGACCCCATCAAGCAACCGTCCCTCAGCATGTTTAATCCAAAATCAGATCTTTGTGTCATTAAAATCCAACAAAGGTCATGAAGACACATAATAGAGAAAGATATGCTTACATTTTAAATATTTTTTTCAAACTAGCTGTGGCTAGAGGGCAAAAGTAGCAGCCCTAATTAGGCTACTAATAGCTCTAGGCTTCCTGTATTGTCAATGGACGTGAATACACATTTTTTCTGGATAATTAATACAGCATTTAGTGGAACAAATTAGCACTGAAAATAAGTAAAAATGAAATTTATAAATAACTTACAAAACAGGGTATCACTGCTGAATGCAAAATGATGACTTTCCATTAGAAATACTGTAAAAGTTCTTTTCCACAGTACTGAATTTATACTTTTCTTTTTTTTTTCACTAATGTGCAATACAACTGGCCATGCTTTGGAGAAATCTGCTCTATTGCAAATGCTTTGTGGGTGAAGTGGCACTTGGTTTCAAATCAAGACAGCATCTTCCTTAGAGAGCACATTGTTCAGACTAAAAATTCTTTGTTTGAAAAAGTACAGAAGCCAGGCCACTTTATAATTGATAATCATAAAGGAAACCTATTGACCTCTTGCTGTTTTAACAACTATTTTACTTTTGCGTTTTTCCCCCTCCATTGTTTTTCAATTTACACAAATTTCTTTGGTCTTTTCATTTTAAGTGAGTGTTTTCTGCTTGATCTCCTTCAGAGCCGTTTAGTGCAACTTCTATTTCCACAGACTTATAACTCCACAGGGAAGAATAAAACAAATGCCACCTAAGATATAAACAATATGTCTAAAGAACTTTCCAGTCAATACTGAGGGAGTCCTGTGATAACATGGAAGTCACATGTATTTGTTCAAATAATTAGGGTCACAAAATTGGGATAAGGGGATTAATTTTTGTTGTTATACGATATATATATACAGAGAGAAAACCCAAAGCTTTGATTAGATGTTGTTTATATTAGCATTGTGTTTCACAACAGAGAAGTATATAGACAAATACATTTTGAAATTTCACTCAGCATTAATCAGCATGTGATCATAGTTCAAATAGATTAGGCTTTCAGATGCCAAGTAGCCTTCTGAGATAGACTGACAACCAATTATAAAAGCTATGGAAATAAAAATTTGGCGTAGAAAACAATAAGGTCATCTGCTGTGCTTGTCAATACAAGGTTGTTCCCCCTCAGGATACCTTGCATGTTGTACACAGTACTTCCCTAACTACTTCTCACAAATTCTTAACATCAGCTATAGGGATTCGTATTGCACTCTAAGTGTAGATTACAGCTAGGTCTCTATTTCTTACCTTGTACTCCTCTTAAATGTTTTGCAAGAAATGGAGTGAAGGGAGTGGAAAATATTGATTTATGAGGTATGGTAAACTAGCAGGCTAATATTGAGTTGCCTTCTCTCTTCCTTGAAAGCTCAAGGCTGCATTCTCAGAGGATTTATTGTGAATGACTTCGGAAAAACAGAGGCTGCTCCAGTCACTGATGGTGAACCAGTAGCTACATGTACCTATTTTACATCAATGGCTCCTTGTCAAGGTAGACAAAATAGAGGTTTTCTGTTCTAAGGATGAAGGAATGAAACTAAACTGTGCTTCCTGTTGGAATTTGCTGGAAAAGCGGAGAAAAAAAGTGGGAAGGAACAGCAAAAATATTTGAACAGTATATTACCTAACCCTAACCTTGTCCTTTTGCCCATGCCTGCATCTGACACTGTTTTCTAGGCAATCTTAGGTCATCACATTTTAGCCTGTTTGTCCCTTACACATAATTCATAGTGCATCTTCAGGACTGGGGCATTAAGGAATACACCTCCCTGCCCCGTATAAAAGCCTGGGGTGCCTGCGTGTAAAGAGGAGCAGAGGAATCCTGGGATTGATAGTGTCACTCGGTAATTGACTGACAATTAAATGGTCAATGAAATACAAAATACTGCTCAATGGGAAAAGTAATCATATCTATGCAGATACAATTATTATTGCAAAATTTGTTAAGATCAAAGGGATCACAAAATTGCTAGGTTGGTTCTTTGAAGAGAGCTTGATGCCTGGTAAGCCCATAGAGGCAAAATGTGGTATTAGAAGGTGTTAGGGAAGGAAGGTAGAATGAAACAGAAAACATCATTAGGGCAGCATATAAATCACTAGGACGTTTATATTTTTTTATTAATACAGTGGATTCTAATAGTTTCGTCTGAAAAGGGCTAGGCGGAAATAGAAAAGCAGGAAGGAAAGTGACAAGGATGAGCGACAGTGCAGAATGGCTCTGGTTTTAAGGAAGATTAAACAGAATAAGACTTCCAATTTGGAAAAGCTGTGATATGGTACAAGTATATACAATCAGGAGTGATGATCATTCATTATCTCTCAAAGAGAGCAAGAAGCTGTCAAATGATATTTTTCAAGTAGCAGGTTTAAAACAAGTGAAGAACTTTTTTAACATGATTGCAATTAAAATTGGAACTCATTGCCATAGAATATTATGAAGAACAAAGGTAGAAATGGATTCAGACAAATTTACAGGAAGAATAAAAAAATCCCTCTGGGGCTGTTAAATACAAATACCTGAAGTCATGCCTGATGTAAGAAATCCTTAAACCAGTAATTATCAGATATGATAGCATTTGAACTTGTCTTGTTATTCTATAACTTCCTTAAGCATCCAGCTGCTCCCTCTCAGACAGTGCACTGTTTCAGATCTTGCACCATAGTCCTTTCAGGTGCTCTTCTGTCATTGTCTGGTAAATGAAATGCCAGTGTTCAGAAGGAAAGAAGGCCATCTGTAGAGCCTGTTTTGAGGAGTCAACTGGGCTATAAAACTGACAAATTCTTGTGTTTTTCTAAATGTTGCCTGCAGAGCTTATGAAGGTAACTGAAGCTTTTCAGAGCTTCTGAAACCAACATTTCTGTGCTTAGAAATGATCTGCATGCTTGTGAGGCAGAGAGAATGAGTGTGTGCATCATCCATGTGACTTCCTCTCCTACACTTGTCTTATCAATGTGCTTCCATTGCAACCTCCATCCCACAGGTATACTCAGGGAACTGTTCATACACCCAAATTGATCCTTGCTTTCGGCAAACATTGTTCTAAAATACGCCAGCAGCAGAGATTTATTTCTTGTGAGGCACCAGTGACCAGCTGGAAATTAAAATTTGTCATTCAACTGAACTTTTGGCTGTATTGATCTGAAAACAGTTCAGGAAAATATTCTTCTGACTATAAGCTATGAAATACAGAAAAATACCAAGATTTAGATATATACCTCACTAACGTTTCCAAATATCTCTAAATTAATAATATTTTGTTCTTTTTTAAATTCTGGCACATTTTTTTTGTCTTTTTAATTTACCAATTAAAGTGACAAGTTTTGACTTACCAGACAAAAATTTTTCTGAATTTTTTTCCTTAATAATTTTCTAATTTTTCTGAAAAGGAACTTGCAAAGCTGCATTTCTGCCAAGATTTGTCATTGATGTGTGAGTCCAGAGATGTGATTGACTATGAAATTGCATCCTTCACAAATACTAGTAGTTTGTCTTTAATCTTTAGAGGACTAGAAAAGCACTGAGGGACTGCTCTCATAAAGCCAGTATACTCTGCTCCCTCTGCAGATCAAGACAAGGCTGTAGAAGAAAGTGAGTCTGTAGCTTGCAGAGCAAAGCTACTAGTACTATCTGACATAACACTATCTGGCAATTACTTTTCTATTCTGCTCGTTATAATTTAAGGAAAGCACACTTCTGGTCTAAGGCTTCACAAGGTTTCTCCTCTCTGCTGTCTCTGTTTTGGTGGGTTTTTATAGCTGTTCAATAGTAGCAGTGCCCTTAACTGCAGATAGTGTCCATCTAGTCGGAACACAGGAAGTAACAATTTGTTTTTTCTTCAAAATTATATTTTGGTACAAAAGAATCTAATTTCTAGATAATATTACTTCAGGAAAGGAAGATTTCACTACAATGTAATTTCAGGGATTTTGGGTTGTTTGAAGTGGACAATATAGAAAAACAGACAACTTCTCTATTTCCTTTTTTGGTAGCCCTTGGGAAATTGGACATTTAAAAACAAGAAAGGAGGCAGTAACGTCTTATCTTTTGAAACAAATTTGTTTCACATTGGTAAGCAGAACTTTCTCTATTACATGTTTATTCACTTCAAAGCACGACCATGGTACTTCATCTCCAAAGAATGATTTTAGCACTCTACTGTTTTAACACAGTTAAGCTGGAAGGCAGTCAAGGGATGTGAGGAAGTCATTTGTTGTACATTTAATGGTGCGAAGTATCCACCAGGGAAAACTTAAAAGATTTTTCTGTTTCCTCACAAAAGTGTCCATGAGTGAAATTCCAATTTCCTGAGTAGTCCTCTGATTAGCTTTTCACAAGTCTGCCCTGTGTCAGACAACTGGCAAGAAAACAAAGATCAGGCTTTTGTTGATATTCATGAATATTACACCTTTATCATCATCCTGTTGGTGATGTCTCCTGGATTTGCTGTGAGGGAAGCTTCACAACTGCCGAGCTTATCTTCAGGCGCCAGTTGTGTGGTGCTCTGTAGCTGCGCAAGGCTGGAGCTAATCTGCTGCTTAACTCTGTTCCTATTGGGATGTCGAGCACTGCAGCGGCTTAGCGCCAGCTCTGTGGAGCTCAGGCACTCTGTGGGCCAGGAGCTGCTACGTATCTAAACCATCACTTGCCCACTGGTTTCTCAAAGCTCCCCTTGGACCTCCATCACACAGGAGTCTGCCCTAGCAGACTCTTCTGTGGCCCAGGGTTAAAATGAAGAATGTCTTTCCAGAAATCCCCATCCAGTGCCTCCTTAGAAAGTAAATGCAAAGCTCAACAAAGCCCTGTTTAGAGGAAGCTTTCAGGGGATGCTGTGCTAGAGCTGCACTACACAATTCTCCACACACTGAGGAGTTCAATTAATAACACAATGCTCCTTTAAGCAATATAACCTCCTTATTTTTTGAGAGAATTCCTGGAACTGAGGGAGCAGATAGATTTACCTGTAACCTGCACTGAATTGGGTATTGTATACTAGAGCTGACCTTCCATCCTGAAGCTGGTTCAGTAATTTTCTTTTCGTAAAATAGAGAAAAACTTCCAAAGAACCCCTTGAGTCATCCTTCATGAGACTTTTGTGAGCTGCCACTTGTCTTCATACTACCATATCTCTCTTTGTCATGAAGTCAATCTTATCCTTAGTTTTCCTTAAATGCTTTCTTTTCATAAATACAATGTTCAACACAAAAAAAAAAAGAGTGTTTTGATTATTACTAAAATAAAATTCTTAGGATAAGTGACACTTTATGAAACTTATGTTTTATTGCTATGAGCAGTGTTTAACCATGACAAAGCTGTCATGCAAACCCTTTTGCTTATAAAAAGCATTTATATCACCACCACGGACATCATGTTCAAGAAAAAATAAATATGTGGGATTTTTTTCTTGTCAAGGCAGTAGAAAAAGACACATGGATTTGCATGCTCAAGAGGCTTCTGTGCGTTGTAATGACAAAGAAATCATTCCTGTATCCACCTGAAAAATATATTCTAAAACAAAATCCACAGACTCAGAATTAATGCTAAGGCATTAAGGCACAACTAACAGTTTATTGAGTGCTCTTAGAGATTTCCTCTCTAGATGTAAGCAGAATTTATTTCAGCATTTAGAAAGAGCAGTATGTACTAAAGTGGGAGAGAGTTGGGTTTGCTATGGCTATTACTTTAACACATTTTCTGATTAATTCATTAATGCGTCATCCCTCAAAAATGAAATGACACTTCACTGCAGTAGTCTGAGAAAATCCAGATAATACTTTAATCTACAATATTTTCAGCAAACTGCTTAAGGTTTTCAGCAAAAATGTTTGCCCAGTGGAGTTATCTTCTAAAAAAATCACACTAAGTCTGCCTCATAGCACATGTCATCCAGAACGAAATTCAATATTTTGGTCAATAACTTGGCAGCAACATAAAAATGTATGATCTTCCACACCAGGTCAGTTCAAATCCAGCCTCCTGTGTGAAACCATCCCACACAGGACGTGAAAGGAAAGTTTATATGAAGAAGGCAGGTGCAGTGACATTATCTTCAGCTTGTAGTATTCAAAAGCGTTACCAGTTTTGGAAACAAGAAAATGATATTTTATATTGTGTCTTAAAGAGCCCCAAAATCATAAGAGAGACAAAGACAGTAGGGTGATACCTTTTTTCTTTAAGATGTTGAGTCTTGAGGTGTCGTGGTTTGTCCTGAAACACAGTGATGTTCCACTTGCCAGGGGACTTTTTTCTTTTTTATCAAAGGGGGAGACTGCTTAGTTTGCACGAATCAGATGAGCACAAAGAATTGTGCTTCTATCAACCCAAATAAAATGCCATGCCACAAAAAAGCAGTTGAGAATTATTTTTATCCACCCCCATCCTACCTGCCTACCTCTGTGTCTGGGATCATTATCTGGTGTACTGCAGTGCTGGTGTGCTATCACCCTGGAGATTCTCAAGGAAGAGTGAAATCCCTCAGGAGAAAGATAATGGTCACCATAACCACAATGTTTATGGCTGTTTCTCAGATTCAGTAGCATCAGACGGCTGTGTGTGAGGTAAGTGATGCAGTCCAGTGTCACTGGGGAGCCATATGACATTGCAATGACTTCTGAAAAGTCCCCCTGGGCTGGCTGTTAGCTTCCTAACAAAATAAGGCTACCACTCAACAGCACCTAAGGGTCTCCTTTTCTATTGAAATGCCGAAAGAGAAAACAAAGAAGTGAAGGACCTGCATTCTGTAGTTTATAATGTTTGTTTATCTCTAACACAAGATAGCTGTACTGAAGGGAAAGAAAAAAGAAGCTAGTGATACTGTGAAAATCAGAGAGGCAAAAAGGGAGATTGTGGCAAGCATTGAGCCAGAGGCTGTAATCAATTAGCTGATCGCTGAACTTCAGTCCCCTACATTACATCTGCCAGCAGCAGGGAAAGATGTACCACTGAAAATTCCCCCTCACAAAACCACAAAGCCTGTGGAACTCTAGTCATAAATACTTCAAAAGGAAAGGATCTGCTCTAGTATAGACTCCATCACCTTGATAATCAGCAGCCTTTCAGTAGTATCCACTTTATAAATAGGATCCTTGGAATAGAGAGATGTGAATGCAGAAGTCTGATGTAATAAAGCTCAAACTAATCTCCAGTATTTTATTAAGAAATCATTAGACTGAACTGCTTCAGGTGAAATCTTTCTCCATTGAAGTTAGCAGCAAAATTCCCTCTGACTTCAGACAACAAGAAATAAAACCTTTTCAAGACAGTTATTAAGATGCATAACAGCTAAAAGGTAAGGAATTAATTTTGATTAAATGGAAATCTATATCTATCTCACAAACATTACCAGAGAAGAGATTCTATTGATTTTTACTTCATTTGTTATATTTACAGATATGAATTAAACTAAGAACTAGCCTTTGAGAGTTCTTTTTTGTTTTCTGGAAATATCTACCTATGATTTTTTTTTTTAAATTGTGCTTTGGAAAAGGTGATATTAAGAACAAAAAGTTAATCTTCTTACAATAACCTAGTAAGTAACTCATCATTTACTCTGGCAAACTGAAAAGTTCTACCCAGAATGTTGTTGCAATGAGCAGTGCTTGGGAAGAGTATTTTGGCAAGAGTTTCTGACTCAGAGTTTAGAGAGATGCTCTCTAAATGGTCTCAGTGAGTTATCCCAATGCTGGCTGGGCCTAGTCCGATTACTGGAGGATGTTGTCTGTGTTATGAATTCTATCTGATAGGTTGCTATCTTTTTGCTATACTTATATGACTCTTTAAAATAATTTAAAAAAATTTTTTTAAAAGAGCATTGTCAAAAGAAACAGGTAAACAACAGACTGTCAACATAAATACTCAAGCAAATTGTGATCAAATAGCAAAATCATACCAATGTCAGGATTGGAGGACAGCGAGGCATTTTATCTTTGAGTACTCCCTTTAGAAAAAGATGTGAACTGCCCACAAAGTCCTTACAATGATCTGGTGACAGTCACAAATGTAGATGGCAAACAGCTCAACTAAAAGAGAGATTTCTTTCCTTGTTGTAATGACTAGGGAAGAATTGGTCAAGAACATCAGGGTAAAAGGCACGAGTGAGTGAGAAAAGCCATGCAATAATACTTCATGAGACATATGAAAGGAAAAGCAAAGAAAAGCAAAATAAAAGCATCAGATTTCAAGAAGGTAGACTTTGGTAAATAAGAATTGTCTTGTAAGAAAACACTGGAATTCAAGAAAGATGGGAGTTACTTAAGGGAGCAATATTAAGGTTATACATCCAAACTAACCCAGAATAGATAGTATAAGTTTTGCTAAATTATGAGAAATAGTGTTAAATTTTGACCTTTTCAGGCAGCCTCTGAAAAGGTGAAGCTGGGTCACTTCCTAAGGGTAGGGAAGCATTGCATAAATATGATGCTGCAGAATCAAAAATTACAAAGGCACACGATAGATTTCAGTCCCAAAGGCCTCAATGATAATAAAAGTCAGTCTTTCATCACATAAAAAAATAGGACAAAACCAAACTAAATATTAGTTAAAAAAAAAAAACCAAAACAAAACCAAAAAACCACTCAAGAGATGATTGACACGTTTTTCAATACTTTTTCTGAATCACTCCAATTTAAAAGGGTGAGAGGCAGTTCAATATTGTGGCAATAAGTAACAATGGAGAAAATTTAAGACCAAAGCTCTTAGTGGGAAGGAACAGGTTAAATACCTATTACTAAGTTAGATGTTTTCAATTAGCTTTGATACTGCAATAGTTGAAGAATAAGCTGATGAAATATCAAAGATGATAGAAGCAGCTCTAAAATATCAAGGACAATAGGTGATGATCAAGAATGAATGCAATAGTGATCTTTGAAAGGAATGTGGAACAATTTTAGGAAATTAGATAAACTTCAGTTCCTGGAAGAATGCTAGAACAAATAATCAAACTATTTGTAAGCACCTAAAAAAAACCCCAAGGAAATTAGTCACTGTCAACATGGCTTTGTCAAAACAAAATTATATCAGAATAATCTAATTTCCTTCTGTGAGAGAGCAACTGTGGATAGAAAAGAAGCAGCAGATGTCACACATAGCTTTTAACACTGCCTTGTAATATTCTCATAATTAAGCCAAGGGAGACTGTTCCAAAAAAAACTATAGAGAGTGGGCACAAAAAGACTTGAATCACTTTACTGATAAATCACTTACCAATAGTTCACTGTCAAATTGGAATGATTCTGTGAAGTAGTGTAGAGTTCAGGCTCTTTTTTACTTCAAGACTGAGGCGAAGTAATTGACATGGTGCTTACTAAACCTGCAGGAAGAATCATAGGATTCAACAAATTGGTTGACTTTGCCAGATCTGTGACATTTGTACTCCTATTCACATATTTATCTCGAGTTCAAAGCAGTATTTCCATGTATATATTAAGCATAGAAATAAATATACTCACATTTTGGCTGTATTAAATGCACAGGGTCACAAAACCATATTGTGTTTCCTGTAAAAATTTTGTTACTTTCATATCTTTCTTATCTTTCATTATAAATGTGACTTGTTTTAAAATTTGTCTTTAAAAATTTTCATAGCCCATAATAAAAATAAATTGAAGTAAGCTGTAATAATTTGAGCATTTTTGAAAAGTACTGAAAAGATGAATATTTCAGTGGATTTTGATAATGAACAGTGTCATTCTCAAAAAGTCTATGAATAGATTATTTTTAATCTTCTCTACCCCATATTATTTGGCTAGATATGTGAATAACATTGTTCATTTTCCTTCCTGAATGAATTAGCAAAAATCTTTAGAATAAAGTGAGAATCTTTAGAATAATGCTTGTCACTTTAATTAGTAACATTCATAATTTGTAATGTTGTTTTTCATTTCCATCTTCATTATCTACTTAAAAGTCACTGCTCCTATAAATATTTTTCAAATTGCATGGAGGAAGATAAAACATACAAGAATGCCAAGAAAAAAAAAAGGAAACCATTTTTTTTTTTTTTTGAGAGGCAGTTTCACTTTTGGAAACCAATTAGCATTTTATTTTTGCATTATTTTTCTGCTTTATAGCTTGCAAAGTTTGTATTGCCTGCCAATAGGTGGCACTAATAATTTCTGCATTATCTCAGTGGTTGTACTGTTGTCTTTCAACATTGATGGAGTTATATCCTAGTATATGTCCCATTTCCATTATATTTGTTTGGTTTTGATTTATATTGTATGTTTAACCAAGAATGAATTTTTGTATAAAAATACAGGTGCTGTAGATCCAAGCAAATATTAGATTTATGGGCACAGGACTGATACATTAATAAACTGTAAACACACAATGTTTTTTGCCTGAGGGATCAAATATTAATGTGCCCAATTAACCAAAGCTGGAAACTGCTGATGCACAACATCTGAAGGGTACATTTAACATCTGAAATAAAATGGACAGAGTATAGAACTCCAATATAACATTCATATTTCTCACTTTCATTTAATTTATTTCTTAGAGAAATATTTCAAACGTTGTTTTTAGAATAGTTGAAGTACAAAGCATTTTTCCATCGTGCAGTCTGAATCTTCTGGTTATGATTTACATGACTACATATGTCTATGACCAGTTCTGGATTTTTGGGCACCTGCATTTATCTGTCCTTTACCTGTGATCTCTGATTTTTTATTACCCTCTGTTTCACCTTCAGGGTGGCACCATTTTACTGCAAGAAGTGAAGGGATAAAGCAAAGAAGAGCTGGTTGGCTGAGTTTTCTGTGCAATTCCAAGAAGAGACAAGCCTCTTTTAGATCAACAGAGACAAAGGCATACATGCAATGTTTTCAAAAGAGCATAGATTTCAGTGAAAGCCAGGTGCTACCAGCACAAGGTACTTCTCCTCCTCTCCAGCTGAGTAAAACTCAGGTCATGGCATGCTGTCAACATCATGTCAAGTTCTGCTAAGTTCTCCTGTGAGCCACCCTTTGCAGACGTGCTGCACAAGGTCCTTTATCATGGCTTGTGCTGTGTTGCAGGCCCAAAATGCACCTGTTGTGCTAAAAGACACAGCAAAACCCATTGTCACTTCAAAGCAGATCTCACTTCTGATGGCAAGGAGATGAAGCCAGTTATTTTAGTAACACAACTTTCAGATCTCGGATTTCATGATTTCTCAAAAAATTCAGTTGAGTCAATTTTTGCCTTTTACACTGTACACTAAAAATCTGTTTTTTGGAAGATTCTTCCCACACCAGATGTATTCTGACATCACTGCAGCCCTGGCTGTGGTAGGCATGCTGGGATAGGGAAGGGATGTCAGAGAGGAAACTCATATGCACATAGGAGAGCTGCCTTATCAGTGGTATCTGGCAACTAAAGGTAGCTTACCCCACACCCAATGATTACAGGAATATGGATGTTTCTTCCATATTTCCCTGTGAGATGTATGCTTTGAAATCTCTGGTAGGAAAGGAAAGTGGCAGCAATAAAGCTAGCACACAAGCACCATCTGTGAAAGCCAGAAAACGTCTACAGACCCTCTGCATGCTACAGGCTTATTGCACCATCTACGAGGAGGGATAGAAAAACCCAGAAAGAGGAAGGAGAGAGGGAAATATAAAATAAGCACAAAAAAAAAAAAAAGGCATGATAAAGCTGAGAAGTAAATATGAATTAAAAAATACTGTACAGAGCATCTCAACACTGGTATGTTACTGCAATACAAATCATAGGCATTTTCCACATGTTGCGAAGATCAAAAGAGTTATTGCCAATTAACATAAAGCGTCAGCCTGAGGCACTAGCCAGGCATATGTTAAAACTACATCTATCCTGAAGATACAATTTAAATGGAAAACCTCCTTGATTATTGGTAATAAGGTTTCACTCAAAACAAGGAGGGAATATGCTGTGAGTCAGGAGAATTTTGCACAGCTATTGCCTACAGAAATGAGTAACTAATAAACCCCTCCAGCTCACTCCACTTGCTTGGTACCAATCTTTAAGTCAGTTCGCTAGGTTCCTCTGACTATGCCCACTAAACGTCACTTAACATTTCTATTTTCTTCCCACTATGCTCTACTCCCAGGTACACACCAGCAGGCAACACCTGTGTTTACATGGGAATACAAAGGCCCTAAGGTGAAATATTAATAGTCCCAGTCAAAAGTTTCCATAATTTCCCCCAACTACAAAGACTCCAGTGCTCTTGGTCTCTTCCCAGGGCCACTCACTTTTCCTCCTGTGCTCTGCAATGTCTGTAAAGAACATTATATTACAAGGTCGTCTCTGGTGCTGTTGGTTTCAAAGTTCTCAGTGGAGAGGGTCATTGAGGAGGGTCCCCTCTGTTAAGCATGTACTTGTTCCCACAACCAGAACAGTTCTCCCTTCATTCTTCTCTTTTTTTTTTTTCTCATTACCCTCCACTCTGCTGGTTTATACTTTATATACCCTCTAAAGACCTCTCAGAGTGTAATTTGATTGCTGTTGGTGGGAAAAAAAAGTGCCCATGAATGGAAAATTCTACTTTCTGCTCTTTCCAGCAGACAGTAGCAGAGAATATTCATCTCTGGAGACTTCTTTTTATTTACTGATAGAAGAAGGTATCCATCTCAGTTCACCACTACCATTCCTCTACCTTCACTTGTATTTTTCATTTTGAGCACTTCATATCCATGCCGTTAATTGTAGATCACAATCTTATATGGTTTTATCTCTCTAATGCCCTGATGAATGGGGAAACGTCCCTATACTGACTTTATAGGCTACACATTAAACATCAATACATTGTGAGCTCAGACTTGTGAAAAAGCCGTTCGCCATAAATGTGCCAATTTTCTATAGGCACACGCAAAGTTTGTCCCAAATGCAGGATAACTCAGATATCTCCGGCTTTTCCTGGGATGGTTCTGTGGCACACTTAAAAATAATAGAAAGAAATTAAATGCTACCTTCTTCTACAATGTACTAAGTTAATGTCAAATATCTAGCCTTTGCTGTTGACTTATTTGTTATAATGTTTTACACTGATTTTTCACTAATTGTCTCAAATTTACACTGAAGAGTGTAGCAAATAAAGAAATAGAATCTTATTTATTTTTCTTTTGTGTTAGACTGACTCATGGAATATCCTTACCTTCATTTCTTTCAGTATTTTTGGATATGATGCTTTATTTAATGTAACATCTTTCATGACACCACATCTGCTGCAGTGTAGTTCAAGGTGTGTGGGGTTGAAAGGGCAGAGAGAAAAGCATGTTTCAAAAGGACAGCATGGGAAAAAGAGGGATGCATTACCTATCATTTTTACTTCAAAATCTTGTGTTTCAGAACCTTGAAGTGCAGAAAATTACACATAAACTCAGCTATTAGTGTTGATATAAGAGATTCTGTTGTGACAACAGTGGAGTAAATATCAGCATAGGTATATTCATGAATATAAAATTTGATATGCAGCAAATGTCTGTTTAGGAGCAAAACTAATGTCATAACAGATTTTGGAAATATTGCTTGACATGTTTGGCAATGCACTGTCAAGATGAATTAGATCCCACCTTTGTTCACAGAACGATGCTGTCGCAAACAACGAGAAAAAACTGTCTTGCTCTGTTACAGACTGCAGCCCGTTGTCCGTGCCTCAAGGGTGGCAAATGAATGGCCCAGGCACAAGGCAGTATGTAATGTCAAAGGTGAACTGACACTCTGAGCAATGCAATTAAAAAGGATTGTTTATTACTGGTCCAAAACACCACAACAGAAATCATTCCCTCTTGACTGGGTTTCGGACTCTCCACCCTGAGTAACCTCTCAGCGCACATCTGTGCCACGCCTGCATCTATTCATAGTCAGCTTTATTTTTTCTCAAGTATCACTTTGGGCCTACCACTTTGCAGTCTTCATTATGTTTAACACCACAATATCTCACAAAAAAAGAAAAAAAAGGAAGTGGCAGTCATTTTGACCCTGGGACAGAAAGATAAAGAGTGAGATTCCAGAAAAAAACATGAATATTGTGATGCTCAGTACAATAAAGCACACAATAAGCAACTGCATAACCTAAGTTTAAACACTGTTCTTTTGATTTAAAAAAGCAAAGCAAAACAAGAAAACAAACAAAACCAAAAATCAAAAAACCCCAAAACAAAACAAAACAAAAAAATAAAAGCAGGAAAAAAACTAAGCCAGGGAAAATGTAGTGACACACCTCTCTCTGTACAGCAGAGGAGAAGGGTTTGGGAATTGCAAATGGGATTCAAAATTATGATATAAATAATTTAGTCAGAATAGGTGTGATGGAAGTTGAAGCACACCTGAAATTCTGTCCCTCCTGAGGAATTCCAGCATTTATCTCATGGTGTACTAAGATACACCCATGAAGCTCAGTCAATGGCTCATACAGAGATTTTTTATTTTGGCAGAAATCCACAAAGGAAAATTTAAACTCCCAAAGAGCCTAATTAATTATGAGATTTGCTTCTTGGCAAAAATGACTAATTTATCAGTACATCCTTGCTCAGAAAAATCAGAGGTAACCAGGGGCAGAATTTCTTGTTTAGCTGAAACAAGAAGGTTGGGAAATCGGAATTGTTTTGATAAGGGGCGTTTTGTTATGCTAGCTTCATGCTGAAGTTTTAATAATGGTATAACCACAGTAATTACATAGCAACTGCTAATGTGAACATAACACATACAATGAAGAGATTTGTATAGCCTGTAGAAATTAGGTGCCAAGGGTGGGCTTTGTCTCATCCAATTTTAGAGCTCTAAAATGTTCACGTCTGTCTTCAAGCTGGTCATCCTTAGACTTTTCAAAAGAAGGAAACAGGTACTCCTTGACATACAGCTGACCTGTTTCTAATTTCTGCTTTGAGACAGTGTGAACTGTGCCCCAAAAGTCCATCATCTCTTTCTGGAGAGATGAGGATTTAGCTGGGATGTAGATGTACATGTTATAGGCATTTACATTTGGCCAAAATGCGATCTACCCACATTGCATTATCTGAGGTTATCAAGAAATGCTTTGTAAAAAATCCAAACAAGTAAGAGCAGTAAGTATTTAAGACTTTATTCCTTGGAACACTCCTCCAGGCAATATTTATAGTTACTGTGCTGTCAGTCCCCTGGCAACACAAGGTTATGAGAAAGGAAGTGAAGCACAGAGCAGCCTGTGGAGAACAAAATTTTAGTAAAACTGATTTTTTTTTCTTAACTAGTGATTCAGAATTTATTGTCCCAGAATCTGAAAATCTTATGATCATTTCAGACTGGTTTGGTTAGACTTGAACCTCACAAAAATGTTCATTTTTGTTCAAGGAAATCTAAATCTAATGCCAGTCACGAAAGGTCTTTACAGAGGTGGGATTTGGGAAAATTTCCTCTTATTATCACAAATTAAAATTAGTTTCAAGGTTCTGAAATAAAAGACAACTGCTTTTTCCTAAAACCGTGCCACCAGGGCAGGAATGATGTTGTCTTCTCCAGGACAACTTGATGGAATTTTTTTTTTAATAATTGTTTTATCAGCTGTAATATTTTTCCTTTCTAACTTACTAAGTTCTACAGTGAAAGCTGAGTTCTGGACATGATGCTCAACCTGTGTATGTAAATGGCAGTGGATTATTAATGTTCATATTTTCTCTTTCAAAGCTGAACATATTTAAAATAAAAATAGAAAATATCCTAAAATGTTGTCAGACATAAACAACTTCACAGTTGTAATTAAACTCTTGGTTAGGGCTGGGTCCTCCAGATGTTATAATTAGTTCTGTGAATTAGCCTAGTCTGGGAATTGTCTCTGTATATTAACCTTCCTCTTCCAGGACAAGTCATTGTTTTGAACTATCATCAAAATTTAAAAACAGAAGAAAAATTGTGATGTCTGATATCAGATTACTATCAGTAATGCCAGAGACAACTATGACTGAACTCAGAATCTGTGTTTTTCCAATAACATTGCTGGTACACTCCGCAGTAGCTCCAGCATCTGGAGTGTTTTGAAATCTCTTGCTACCAAGCTCAAGAATTTGCAGACTTGAGGAGCATCTTTCAGATGGGGATGTGAGTGCATAGATTCAGTTCAGCCAATCTTATTTCAAACATATATTGCAGTTTTTTTCTTCTTGTCATGAGACAAAGCTTTATAATTCGAGCAAAACAATTCTAAAACAACTTAATTATTCTTAGAGTAGAGCTGTATGCCAGCAACCATTTATCTGGGTCTGGCTTAATTATTTTGGCTTTTGCATGCAGCTGATGAGAGTTCAAAACTTTTCTATCAGCTGCTGCCTTCCTTTATGTGCCACAAGAAATGTCTTTAAATGCAACAGGAAACAGTGGGGCAAATTGAGGATTGTTGTGAGCCAAATCACAGCTCTGTTCAACATCATCAATGACAATAAAAGTGTCTGAGAAACATGCTTATTTAAGGATCCATGATGGTTTAGTGATTAGAAGAGTCCTCAATTAGGAAGTGGAAAGCCTCCTCTAGTCTGGAGGGCTCTCTTACCACAGCTCTCACGCTTCAGCCTTTTCCTCCCGTGCACTGCAAGGTGTTACAAGGGCACTTTACTATTCTTGTTGAAGCTGGACTGCTGTAAACCTGGAAAAGCATGAGCTATAAGATCAGAGAGAAAGACTGAACCAAGGGGTGTAAAGAGGGCCCTTTAGCAGTGAGAAACGTTTCTTATTTTTTTAATTCTGGTTATAGGTTTATTTCTGTTTTTATCCAGAGACACTCTACAATATAAAATACATAAACAGTCCCTGGAGCAGAGACCAGAACTCCAGATATTCCTTTGTTAAATTATATAAAATAAATCAGTAGAATATCATACTTCTCTTTGATGTCATTAAATGTTAAAAGGAAAGAGTTGTGATATGAATCTATGACTTGTACTGAAGAATAAATATGGAATTCAAGCCGATGTTCAGAGAACACTGAAATGATAAATCTATGTAATTCTGACCTGTTCTGCACCATCATATGAACAATAGACACCATATGAGAAGAGTATAACGAGTCCTGTACTAATGTGAGAATTCCATAAATATACTCATATTGATTATTCAAAGCAGTAATATCTTGTTATTGATAAGATGAATTAATGGAGTTCAAAACCTCATTCTGTAATTAATTTCCATTAGCACTCACATAATTTTCACAGACATTCCCTCCAATTTTTAATTTTGTAAGGAGTAAGACTGCAGACAACATCCTAGCATGGTCTCAGTATTGATGAGAGGAGACAAGAAATTATTGTTCAATGTGTTTTTACTGCTACCCTGTTTATTTTTTTCAGGGATTTATTTCATTGATTTTCTTGCTGCTGCATCAGTGAAAGAGCTCACTATTATTTTGATTATCAACTATGATCTTCTCATCTCTTTCAGAGCAGTTGTTGTGTAGGTTACTTTACTCCGTGGTCTAAATTACTTAGTTCTAAACAAATGACTGTTTTGGCTGTATTAATTTTTTTACCTTTCTTCTGATCGTAACTGAGTGATGAAATACTATGAAAGTCTGGAAAGCTGGGATTTGGCTAATTAGCTGTAAAGGAAGTTGCAATTATAACAAAAAAAGATGTTGCTCTGGAATGAATATTCATGTTTGAGACACGTTATAAATATTTCTCATGTCTTCTGCCTACACTTTCTGAATAGGCAAAATGCCGTTATGCCTGTGTGTATGGCTCTTGCATTGGTGAGCTTTCAGTTCATCCTGCTTGCCTTCTCACCTATTCTTCTCTATGAGGAAAACATGTATCTGCTTGAAAGTGAATATCTTAACGAATCTCATGGATTTATTACTCTGTATGAATAACCCCCTTTTTGAACTTGCCATACTTAAGATAACATGAACTAATTAACTCCTCCTAAACAGTTGGAAATAGAAAGTCAGCAGTTTAGTTCAGTTTGCCATATTTTCCCAAGGGTCATTTCATTTTTTCCTCTAGGATGTTGAGCCCAATAAACGTCTGGTCTAGGTTTAGAGGAACAACATGAATTATTACAGTATTTTTTATAATTCAGGAAGCTTCAGTAAGATATTTGCTGTCTTGCTTTACTGAGATCTAATAGGACTTCTAAATCTCAAACAATGAAACATCAACACTCAATTACTAGTATTCCCTTTTCATAGGAATGGAGGATATTAAACTGAATAAGACCTCCCAAGTCAATGAATCAAGTCTCTGCTGCCTAGGCAACCATATTATTCAGTATTTTTCAAAACAACTTTTTATCTGTGATGGACCACGGTAATGTGGATAGCAGTGCACTACATGTAAGACACTACAGCTTTTCAGAAACAATTCTACTTTTTAAATTTTTTTTTCCTAGATGGGAAGAATATAGAGAATATTTTCAGCATCTGTGATTTGAGAACAATCCTATCAAATTTAAAATAGATTGGCGCTGTTACCAGAGGAAAGTTGTCCCCTTGTCTTGGGAAAAAATGAAAGTCACAAAGGAATAGGAATATAAATGCCCATGAAATTCAAGGCATTTAGCAAATTTAAATTTTTTTTTTTTAGCTGGATTTTTTTTTTTTTTTTACTTTTCAACTTGTTTTTGTCCAGGCTTGGAAAAGACGCAGCAACAAAGAATGGTCAGGATTATTATCATATGAATATTGCAGCTCTTATTTTGGATGACAAAATCATAGAAACATTGAATGGTTAGGGTTGGAAGAGATCTTTAAAAATCATCTCATCCAACTTCCCTGCCATGGACAGGGTCATTTTTCACTAGGTCGGGTTGCTCAAAACCCCATCCAACCTGTTCTTGAACACTTCTAATGTTGGGATAGAACTGGTGCTGACTTTGAACACTTTCTGTGGTGGCGCATGCACAAAATGCAGTACAGTCAGCACTTTCCTTTTCCTGGACAAAATAATTCTGGAAAATGGTGGAGTGGTTGCAACTGTGCTGCAAAGGCATGAGCGAAATAGAAATCAACAATACTTCACCTCATTTCAGTTTCAGTGATGGTCTTTACTCCCACTGGATTTCCTATTCCTCCTAACTCTTATTCCATGAACTTTTCATATAAAATAAACTGTTCCAAAATGCTCAAATGAAACCCCCAGGGAAGATTTAAAGAAACATTTCTGAGTTGTTTGCAAACTAAGGGAGGTACCAGTTTGTAAGATATTTGGATTGCTTTCGAGCCATTAAAAGCATTTCTCTAAGAAAGAAAAGATCAAGAAAGGTACTGATGGCACTTTTGTAAAGGTCCAAATAATTAACATAAGGGGCTCCTCACCACCTTCAACTAGTTCCATAGTGTAAAAAAGCTAGGGAGAAAACAGAGTGAGCAAAGTGCTGGATGTGTTAGAAAACTTAGACAGTGACGGCAAACTGTGTCCACAGATAACTGAAAGAGGGTAAGGGGTCCCGTTATAAAAAAAACATGAGGCTAAGCAAAAAAGACAAAAAAAGGGTGGGTTTTTTTGACTAGTTAGTTAATTATTGTCCTCAGAGACAGTGTGCACTTAATCCTAAATAACCAGAGGTAATCTGTTTTGTAGTAGCATTCATACACGATTTCAAATCAATGC
Source organism: Ifrita kowaldi (assembly GCA_013398055.1). Classification (NCBI taxonomy): domain Eukaryota; kingdom Metazoa; phylum Chordata; class Aves; order Passeriformes; family Cinclosomatidae; genus Ifrita; species Ifrita kowaldi. The sequence continues at coordinate 469,194 of VZRS01015242.1, forward strand.
AGGGAAGACACTGCTCTACCCAGCATGTTACATACTTTCATCCTGCAGCATAATCACTTTGAAATTCTGTTGCTTGAGGGAAGCAGCAGATTTCAGATAGTACATTTTCTAATGAAGAGGATGAAGAGAAGCTTACTGAAATAAATTCTTGAAGAGAATTTGTGTCTTGATGTTTTGGTTTTTTTCCTCTTGAATGTGTATTTTATTTTTCATAGCTATTCAGGAAAGCTTTCATGAAGATTTTATTGCTGAATGAACCTCCACAGCTGTATAGCCCCCGCCTTGTTGCTGCTTCAGCTAGAGCCTTTGCATATAAATTTAAATAATCAGTTTCTTTAAGCATTTCCTAGAAAACATTCTTTCTATTTATTCATGAACTATTGGCAAGATGAAAAGGAGAAATATAAACAGATTTGCCCATTTATCTGGTAATTATTTACTTTTGTTTTCAGGTAAGCTTTGAAAAAGAAATATATGTCTCCAAAAGGCTCAAGGAATCTCTTGGTATCTCTTTTGTAAGGTGCTCACTAGATGAAACTAGTCTTAGAACAACTCAAAAGAAGAGGAATAGCAGATGCATGCTAGATCTATGCCTCATTTATTGAAAACCATGAACTGCAATGCATGAGGTCTCCCTTAGCTTTTAATATACAGTTTTGTGGTTAGTGATGACGTTTGGTTTGGTGGAGGAGATAAAAGGCTTTTCCTGTTCTGGAAATTCAAGTCAACAGGTGATTGATGCTACTGAAGCCAAGCCATCGATAGAATCAGTGAAACAGTTTCTGGTTATTGGCTGAGATCCACAAAGAAAGATACTTAATATCTGTTTAGGCTTCTAATTAATTTTCAGCTGACATAGAGGTCCTCATGGAAACTCAAGGAAAAGTCAAGGCAGAGGTAAAAACTCCATATGTGCTTTGTGGCCAACGTACTTGAAAGATGATAGTTTATAACGACCATTCCAAGGTAAGAGGAGCACTGGCATGTATCATCTCTAAGACAATAATTCTCATGGAATGCAAGAATTTTCCGATGGTCAGGCTGGTGAGTTTTTCTGCTACTGACATGTTCATTTTTTCTTCTAAGGACTCCATGCTGCTTCCTCATCATTAGACACTTGGTGACAGTAGCGTCAGTCAAATTCTGGTCATTTGACCAACTGCTCAGCATTACTTGATTAGTTCATGCACAGCAAGAGTAACATACTTCTCTGAGTGCTTCCAGTCTTTTATCTTAATTAATATGATGAACTAGGTCATATTAAATGGAGAAAAATGCAGATGGGTATGGATGTGTACCACAAAGGAATATCGAGCTCACAGTAGCAGTTTATGTTTAATATTATATCTCTTGAAACATTCACACAGACAGAACTGCTCTAATTCACTGCAAGAGAGGTTTTCACCAGTTTGATTCCTTGCTCTGCCACTGATGCATTGTATTACCTTGGGTAATGCACATAGCCCATGCATAATTTGGACTCCTTGTTATAATGGGAATAATATGATTTATTAATCCCACAGAGTCAAAGTGAGATATTTTCAATATTGGGGAAGTGCAATATAATTTTCATGTCTGAACCTCTCTTAACCTCCAAAGTATTACAATGATTAAATATTGATTAGTTTATAAAAAGCTGTGTTGCAGCATTTACAGCCAAGTGAGGGAGAGCGTTAATCTGTGGCAAGCAAGAAAAGCATGAAAAGCTGACGGGGAGCTGATGAATCAAAACATGGCTGTGTAGATGTTTTGAAATGCCTTTATAGATCCTGTGAAGAGAAAATGCGAGAGCTTTAGGTGGATTATCAGTGACAGATGTAATAACAGCTATTCCACCAGTCTTTCTCATAATATTTGAATTATCTCCCAAGGAATACATCCAGGCAGGTGGACTGTGGCAACAAAGAAGCAAAACTGCATCAAAATTGCTGTGCAGGTGCTCCAGAAGGTGGATGTTGTCCCTGCTATTATAGGAGTGACACAACAAATTTGTTTTGGTAGCAGAATATAGAGCAAGGATGAGTTCCCTGCTGTCTCTGTTCATCAGCTGGATGTTGCCCTAGGCCAGGGGCATGCTGTTGCTAATTTTAGTTTATTTTGCTGCTCAGCTCAGCTTGTGTCTGTGATTCACCTAATCATTATGATTAGTAAATTCAGTTATTTCTGTTTTGCAGACTCCATGAACGGATCTTTGTAAAATGCAAAGTACTAGGTGTAGATGAAAGCAATTTCTAAATGCAATATGACTGCAATGCTTCACTTAGAGGAGCCTTTCTGCTTAAAGGAAATCAGAATCCTGATTCTTAGTGCTTCTCTACACTGAATAAAGAGTGATATGCCACAGAAAAGCAGGAGAAAGCAGTGAATGAAATACTCTATCTATACTTTATCTCGAAAATCAATGAAAAATTCATTTAGAATAATTCATTCCTAGAACAGACCTCAGGAATTCCTATAGCACCTCCCCCTAAGCTAGTGCAGAACTTGCTCTATCAAAATAACCCTGAAATATTAAGGAGGAAATCTGTGAATAAGCCCTCAAGGTTAGATGCCAAATACAATCTTGAAGAAACACTTTTCTGCACCTAGTGTTCCCTGCTGTACGCTGTCCTCTTGGGCTCCTGAAGTGCCATGTGAAGGTGAAGGAGCCTTTGTGCCTTCAGAAGTGGAAGAGTCTCTTTACACTCTGCTATGTGCTTTTCTGGAGGGTGAAGGTTCAGTATCATCCTTCACCTGACAGACATAAATTTACCAGTGATTAGTTGTATAACCAAGGAAGTTTCAGAGTTAAGGCTCTTTGCTATTAAAATTTTTCTAGTTTGTGTTCTGTTTTTGTATTTGCCGTGATCCAGGATGCAAGAAAGAAAAACAAACCCATAAACTGTATATTGTTTTCCATATGGTTTATCTGTAAGTAGTTAGTATGTAAGTTCTATAAAACTTTGTATTTACATTTGTATCTCTTCTCAAGGTTTTATTAGAAATAAAAACAGAAACCTAAACATACTAGGAAGTGAACCAGGAAAAAGACCATAATCTGCTATGGAAGCGACTTTTACTTGGTGGTTGACTGGAGCACCCAGTAGATTTGGTACACACTCAAGCTTCTTAAAAGGGATGTCATATCGTGGCAGGTAAAATTCTGCAATGTATTTTGCACAATGAAGTGGTCTGAGGTATAAGGTGAGAGAACTGTGGTACTGAACACACAACCTTAACTTACACAAACATGGCCAGAAGGGGCAGTGGACCTCAGGCTATTGGTAAGAGGATAGCAAACCTTTCATTTCTGGATCACTGCTTGCATCCGGCTGTGTTTAGTAGTGCCTGTAGGTCATTCAGTGAAATGAATTGGATATTGCAGATCGGCTTGCAAAGGGACAAGAGTTCACATCACGGAACCATCAGTGTGGGCACTGGGATTGGCAGAAGGGGCAATGCCTGCCTCTAACACAGGGCTGAACTACATCAAAGGCAGACTGTGGGAAAGCTTGTGAGGCTGCAGAAGCAGAAGTTTTAATGATTGGGTCTTCTATCATTTAGTTGAGAACAGTGGCTGCACTTAGGATAGGACTGCAGCCTCAAAGGCTGTAGCTTGATATTCCTGAAACACTGAACTCATTGCAGATCATAGAGTGGGATGGGAAACCTGCATCTGAATGCTGTAAAATTTAAATTTACGCTGTATGAGAAGCTACTGATGTCAGGCTCTACACCAGATCTGACATCAAACAGGTAGACTTGAAGCCAGTGTTTTGATTTCAGAAGTCGTCTCAAAGGTTCCTTTTCATCAATTTAAAGCTAAAATGAGATACAAAACATTGATTTTTTTTTTTTCAGACTCAGGAAATTTTGGTTTAACTCTTTAGAATACTTCCACTGTTCTTGTTGATTTCAGCAAAGACAGGATGAGTGGAAAGGTAAGCAAACTCCATTTAAGTACAAAAACCAGTGGCAATACTCATAGAATGACAGACATGGGGTTATTTCGCCAATGTGTGCAGCATTTTCACAGCATTAAGTTTCTGGATGCCTGAGGCTGGATAGTCACCTATTCCTCACACACTCAGTTGCCCAACTTTTCTGTCCCCATGGCTTGAAACAGTGTTTATTTTCTGTAGTTACTCCTGAAACCCTTCCGAATCCTGTATTTCCTGAATCCTGTGGTTTTCCTGAAGAAAAAGCAAAGCTATAGTAGCAGTTTCTTGCACTGTTTCCACACAACCCACCACACTCCTTACAGGGGATCCTGTAAAGAAGGTTCCATCGTGAGAAGGGTGCAGAGGGAAACTGGCAATTTGATATTGAGAGGAGGGTGTTTAAAAGCAAATCCCACAAGGACGCTTATGGTCTCATGTATCTGAGATACTAGAAAAGTTCCTTCTGGCAAGATAACTCTGGATTTGAAATGCGAGTTTCAAATGAGACAAATCATGAACAGAACATGAGAAAGACATCTGTTTTTCAAACATATTTCATTGAAATTATCCCACTGGGTTTAATCCACACTGAAGAAAAGACTCAGAGCCAATTAGTTAGACAGGGATGTATTTCTGTGCCAGCAAAACCCTAAAGAAAGGAACTGAAATGGTTCCAAAGAAGTTAAAATAGGAGGTATAAGGTATTTGTGTCTAATAGAGCAAGAAGGTGATCCTGGTTTTAACGGCCTTTTTTTCAGAACCATCAAAACACACAGGATTACATTGTAGTTTTTTCCACTGCATCAGTGATGTGTTCTTGGATTATACATGTATGTATGTGTTAGTGTCTATGTACACATATTTTTTGTTCAACTCATCCAGTATTTTTTCATGAAAAAATTTTCAGAAACCTACCTTCTATATAAAAAGATATTGATTCTGACAAGATATTCTCCAGCTATTCTCACACCTTCTGTTTTTTGGTTTTGTTCTTGGCTTTTTCTCTTCCCTATATTATTTCAAAGAATAGGAAATTCATCACTGATACTCTTATGGCCAGTTAACTCTTCAGAAATTCATTTTCTGCAGTTTGGAGAAGATTTGTAATCCCTCTGAAACATAATACAGCTTAGTCTAACGTAGGTATCTGAAACAGGTCAAATGTTTCTAGTTGTTTATATTAGTAATAAAGTTTAGGGTGACAAGCTCAGATGTAGCCAACAGCAGTGTAGATATTTATAGTTTAATAATGCCAATCCTACACACTGTACCAGGTCCCGTGTGCACCATTCACATGAGCATCAGTGCAAATGTAATAAAGCTGTGATAGTATTTCCTCCACTTCTACTTTACGTTTCTCAATGACAAGAAAAAGTTCTTATTTCTCAGGAAAGAAGAACACATAAAAACATGCATAATGTTCGTGTTTTCTGCTGATCTTTTCACTGTGCTGCAATGGAAGACATGCCAACTGACTGTGCAGCAAGAAGGACCTAGTTTCATTTACAGGTGTCGCACAAAGAAAGTGAGTCATTACAAGCCTTGGTGATACTTCCACCTCGTTTTAGACCTAAAAAGCAAGACACTTGCTTAAGTACAAGAAATTATGGTAATACATTTTCTTGAATTTAAATGAGCTCCTCTTGTGCTCAAATCTAATGTTTGAGAGTCTAATTACAAAATAATGTGCATTTGTTGTTTATTTTTTTTTAAATAAGTCCAGCAGTATTGTATCACCAAATTGTGAAGAAAACAATTTTAGCAGAGAACTTCTATTCAGTCCCATTTTATTGGTTTATGTCACTGGAAAGAAAAAGTTGTTACATTTTCTCTGCCTTGTCACTTTCAAAACTCTGGAAGTTCAGGTTTAGAGCTGAAAACTGTAATTAGACTGTAAGTTAGGTGAGATTCATGAATATTGGTTTGGGAGTGACTAGCAATAGATCTGAACCTCTGTCTCAGTTTGGTGGCCACCTCTAATTGTTTCCTTGCCTTTTCCCACCCTTTCCCCAGGCACCGCAGATGGTGATTCTACTTAAGCTACACTCAGGTGACAAAAACTTGCCCTGGGTTAAATGCAGTGGTACTGTCTCTGGGCTAGGAAGTTTTTCTGGTAGAGGATAGAGGCGAATATCCTGAGGTAGTACCGCTATTGATTTGCTCTCTCATGTCACAGAATCACAGAATCATTGAGTAAGACCTCTAGGGTCCAGTCCAGCCTTTGACCAATCACCACCAGGTCACCTAGACCACAACACTGGGTGCCACATCCAGTCATTATTCTTCCTCCAACATCCTTGATCCCTACACATTGTCATGGCAAGGACAAGTCTGTCTTTAAAAGGAACGGAAATGCCTTAAAGAAAAAGCTGAGAACCAAAGAAAATGGGGAAAAGTAATTAAAAAATCATGAAGGAACTGTGAATAATATTTCTAAACAAATTCAGAAAAAATAGAGCCTAAGTGTTTGACACAAGGCCAAAGAGCTGCTGAGCATTGCTCACTTGCTGTCTCTGGAGAGTGAAGCCCCTGTTGGATGGTCAGTCCTTTGGCTTAACCTGAAAAAGCCATCCTTCTGCCTTTCTCTCCAGAATGGTGAAACACTTGGTACTCAGTATTTTTATTGGGCAAATATACCACCAGTCAGTATCTCGGAAGTAATCAACAGGGTTTTGCAGTCCCCTCAGGTATTCCTGGTGAGTCTGAATGTGTTATCAATACAGGGTCTTGCCTTTGAAACAAAAATAATGGCTTACACTTCTATGCGACATTCCCTTTCTGGAGACAGAAGGTCAGTGCATCACAAAAGGAAGAGTAGACAGGTCACAATTTCAATACTCTAGAGAGGAGACATCTCTAGCTAGCAAATAGTCAAACCCTTAGATGATATTACAGGAATTTGGACTGAAGCTTTAGATGTTTGCAGTAATATTTTAATAAGGACTCACATAAAATGGGCACCGAGGTAGATGAAAACAATAAATCCTGTGTACTTGAGGTACATGTGCCATTTGTTCAGTCCTGCTAAATGTCAAGGTTTAAAGCTGCAGAGATAAGTCATCCCTCTCTTGGATGATTTAGCATCATCTATCTGTTGAGCATGTAAATATCTATCAGAAAGCTCTATCGTTCCAGACTACCTTTCACTTTGTTTATGGAATTCAATAAAACAGACTCCAAGGCTACTGACAGCTCCTTCTTAAATATCAAGGATCTGGTAGAAGTAGGCAGTACCAAAAAAGAACTAATAATAGCTTTTTCTGCTGGCCAAGATCTTTGTCTTTGGAAAGCTTTGGCTGTATATAAGAAATGCTGCTTTGCATTTTACTCTTGGTTTTCGTAGGAATTGAAAGTCTATTTAGTCTTCCATTATGGTGAAAGTCCTCCAGAGCAGTCAGGCTACTGTTTCCAGCTGTACTGAAGGCAAGACTTTTTCCTTTCCTTTCCTTTTCCTTTCCTTTTCCCTTCCCCCTCAGTTCCGTTCCGTTCCATTCCGTTCCGTAGTATTTAAAGTAAAGCTAAAGACATAATATGTGTGCCACTGCAATCTGAGGCATGGAATGGTCCTGACAATTACATTTGTTCATCCTGAAAACAATGGGATTTTTAGGATTGGGGCATCACATTCTATTCTTCAAATAGAGATGTTCACGAAACTTCCTGCATGGTTCAATCTTTTATGGTCAGACACTTTATACAACCACAATTTCTGCTGATTCTAAATAATTTTGTAGAAAAAACCCAATTAAGTTACTGATCTCAGAATCAACATGGTTGTCCGGAATTTAGATGGCATAGTAAAGAACTAGTTATTTATTGGCAACTGATTTCAACTCCATAGAAAATGACACTTCACTGTGGCTGCAGTGAAATGTGGAAGCCTTTGGGGGTTTATTACACAAATAAGATTCCCCTGTACTTCCATACTGATTGTAGGAGACATACCAAAACACAAAAGCAGGAGGTATTAACAGCAGCAGCAACTTCCATGCATTATTGGGAACCACCTGTTTGTTTTCCTAACAGTATTCAAAAGGTTAATAGGTATAGGTAAGTGCAGAAATATTTTTTGCTATGCTCTTTCTTACCTTTCTAGGTTTATAAACATGTAGGTTAATTGCTACATATTTGAACAAACTCAACTGTCCAGAAATGAGTGTGAAGAGAGGTGTGAGGAAGTGACTTCTATTTCCTGAACATAGAAAATAAAGCAGACTTACTTCATCATCAGTTCTCTGAAAGAGCTGATGCCTGATTTCAGAGGAACTGGATATCTACTCAGTTTTAAGTCTTCATGGAAACAATGATTTTAGGCTCATAGTATTGAAAAGTTTGATAGCATCTGGCCTCTACCCCCAGAAGCTTTCATTTGTCAAAACAAATTTTTGAGGCTTCTTTGAGACCTCTTAATTACTGGCTGTTTAAACAAAAACTTGCTTTCAAAAGTTCTGCTAAGCAACCACAGAGAGACATACTGAAGAGTTTCTTAAACCTCGTTGGAAGGGAGAATTCCAATGTGTCTTATTCAGACTACCACCTTCAAGCCTGAAAGTGGAATAGGGAAAAGAAAAAGAAAAAAAGGAAAAGGAAAAGGAAAAGGAAAAGGAAAAGGAAAAGGAAAAGGAAACAAGGGGAGGAAAAACCCCAAAGCCAAGAAATAAAATCTCAGTACCAATGTCAGTACCATGCCATAGCTCACTTATTAGAAGAAAGAGAAGGGATCCAAAGGAGTGTGCACTGCAGCACCTCTCCGTTATTGTGTGCTCTGAAATGCCACGATATGGGGACAAATATTCTTGGCATACAGTCTCTCAAAATCAGCCCATGAAAGTGTCATTGATTCAGGGGAAAGGAACATGAAAGCATCACAGGAACCTTCACTACCTTTCTTCTCCCATCTTCCTTGATTACTTCAAAGCTTCTTTGCTTAAGTCAGACTATGTCATGTTAAGAATGTTCAAAATAGTTTTTCCTGTGTGATGTTTTCACACCGGTGTCATTTCATCTGCTAACACTGATTCTGACTTGTGAATAATGGGTCCATTCTCTGATCCATAATGGGAAATGTGTTTCCGCTGCCTGTATGACTTAAAGATTTATGGGAAATGACTGAAGCGATGACATGGACCAGGTCACAGTGGCAGCCCTGATACTGCCTTTAGTTCAAAGACACTCAGTACTCTGCCATCAGCTAGATACTCCCTAAGTAGGAGCAGAAGAGGCATGCCAATTACTGCAAATCATCTACTTTCAAGCTTTTTATATGTACTGTGCCAAATAATATTCTTACAGTTACGGTCAAATATTTTACAGTTGAATAAAATTATTAACCTTATTGCATAGAAACAATTTACCACAAGAAGTAGCTGATATAGTGTGACATGGGAATGATTCTTTCAATAATAAAGAAAGAGTGGCTAGCCACAATAGTTCTTCCTGGTATTTAGAGAGCCACAGGGTATAAAACTGAGAAAAACTGTATTTCAGAGAAATGGAAACATCTGGTAAAACAGCAGAATATAATTGCCGAATCATCATTTATTGAGATTCACCTAAGGACAGCCAAGGGATTGCAGAGATAGTTCAATTTAAACTCATTTCTATTGATGTGGTCAAATATCCTCTTTCCCCAGTTTATTACCCCAAAAAAATGAGCTCAGTAGAAGATACTATGAAGAGTCTGGACTGATGAGATGATTCCCTTACAATGCAGAGCTACTGCAGTTTTCTCCTAATGACTATCTTGAAATCCCAAGAGGAAAAAAGAAAAGTTTGGATTAGTCAGGTGTTGGAAAAAACCTCAAGCCACAGAATCTCTTGGATTTCAAGTGCTACACATTGATGTATTGATTTGCCTGAGATTCTGCCTGAGATAAAATGAAGCTCTGTCTTCAGCTGTTCATTAAATCTGTACATGAACATGCAAAGTAGTGAGGTCCTTCATCATTATTAGATCTCCCTTTTCTTTTGTACTTTATTTTGTTTTCCACTGCTATCCTTTTATGATATTAATTAATTTTTTCAGATGCATTTATTGATTTGTGTGATATCTTTATCAAGCATAACAGGAGAATTCAAGAAGAAAAGTCCATAAGGGAATTTCTGAAGTATATTGGTGTTCAACTATCAGAATTCAATGTTTTCACAAGCAAAAAAAAAAAAGAGAAATTTTAAAAACCCAGAAATTTCCAATTAAGGCAGGCAAAATTATGCATTTCATAGAAAGGAAAATATTTGCAACTAAGATTTTAAAGAATGAAATTAAGAGTTGCATATATGTAACAGTGTGGATTCTTTGCCATGAGGAAGAAAGTGTACCTGTAGGAATATGGGCTCTTTAGTTTAAGGTCTGCTTGGTTTTAGTTTTCTGAGTGTAATTAGATGTATTTTGGTAGAGTAATTCTTACCAAGTTACCAATAACTGTTTTGTCTATATTCATTTTTTTATTTATCCTGCCTGCCAAGGGTTGAATGTATTTATTCCACAGATGATGCTGAACAGTGCAAGAAGTAGTTCAATGCATATACTACAGGCAGATTTTCTTTAAAAACTGTCATTATTAACAAATCCTAAGAATGTATGCACAGATTGTGTTCCAGCAGTTTGGGAGCCTCCACCTAGTCTTGGTTTTGGTCCTATGAGTTTTTCCAGCTTGAATTACTTTATGGTTGATAGAGATGTAATCCTCAGTCGCTTTCTAAAACCAAAAATATTATTGGTTACAGAGAATAAACTAAACAAGTGGCTTAGCCTGTTTTTGAAATCTATGCACACACACACACACACACACACTTGCCCAGTGCATTACAGCTGCAATAAACAGGTTTTCAAGCTATAGTCAGTGCATTTTCATTAAAAGGAAGAGGTCACCCATAATAACATTCCTCCTGTGACCCAGGTAAAATGAACATATTGCTGTGATGTCCCTGCATTTAAATGTCAAATGATGCTTGTTCATAAGGAACTGTGTGAAAAGTTACGATAGCCATTGGTGCCAGGGCAAGAAACAATCAGATTCCCTGAATTTCTAGATATATTAAAAAGATATGCCAAATATTCTGCAGTCACTCTTTACTACCACCTTTTTTTAACCTTCACTATGTCAAAGAAACTAGGGAAAACCTTATTGAGTTTGTAACGTAATGCAAATTTGACATGGTATTTCTTATGTGTGTAATTACTAAGCTTTTGTATTATAATCCTCTTCCATTTACATTTCTGATGGTCCGAAGTATCCTTTATTTTGGGAATTTCAGTTGCAGCCTCTGTACACTTCTAAGAATTAAGGAAAAAAAGAAAAAATATTATTTTTTTCCATCTTCTGCTCACAGCCCAAACTTGCTTGATTCTAGAAATCGTTAAACTCCTACTTCAGCATGGGAGAAGAGCTCTTTCAGACATAGTTGTAAAGATGTGAATTTGTTTTGTTTAGAAAGAATACCTGTGATGTTAACCATGGTTAAGGGTTAAACTCCAACCGAGCTTGTTATTCATTCCTCCTCCGCAGTAAGAGGAGAAAATCAGCAAGGTAAGATGAAGAGAAGGAGATCATTTACCAGTCATTGTCATGGCAAAACACATTTGGCTTGGGGAAAATGAGTTTAATTTATCACCAATTAAAACAGATTTGTTTAGAAAGAAACAAAGAAAAAATTAAAACAGGCCGCTTTCCCTCACTGCCTCTCTTCCAGGCCCAACTTCACTCCTTCACTCCTGACTTTACCTCCTATTTCAGTGGGGACAGGGATGGGGATGGGCATGCGGTCAGTCCGTAACTGATCCCATCTGCTGCTCCTTCTCCTACTCCATTGTGGGCTCTTCCCCTGCTCCCTTATGGGCAGGGCCATGGAGGAATGTTTGCAGCCCTGACCTCTCTGCACAGAAGCCATTCCTTTAGCGTCCCACTGCCAACACCTGGTGCCAACAACACGTGCACAGTCTTCCTCAAAATCACGGTGTAATTTTCTTTCCATTCTCTGGAATTCAATAAATTATCCCACTTTGTGTGCAAAGCTGATGCCCCACATCATCCCTCTTAATCCTGAGGACACCCTCACAATGTTGTAGAAACAGGAGCTCTCTGGCTCATACCCAGTCTTTGGTTTACTTCACACACTATAATCTGCTGCCTTTTTGCCTTTTCAGCAGCACTTCTCTCCTTTATGACAGCTCTCCATATTACTGAGTGCATGAAAGATCCCATTTTCCTATGGCATCTTTTTTGAAACACCTTCTGAATTCCATGTTTATTTAATAAGACCAGAGCTCTGCCACTGCATTCTTCATGTCAGTGGTTTACTTTGTGGAGAGAAGGAGAGAAATAGCATTCCTACTCAGAAAATAATGAAAACAGCTTGAAATTAACTGCAGCAAGTGTAGGATCAGCTTTACAGCTCACACAGACATGCAGCCATTGCAAAAGACACTTACTACCAATTCCATCTAATAATTAATTTTGATTGAATTACAACTTAATCCCAGAAAAAATCTCCCTGCAGCTATAGAAGTTTTGTCAACATAAGACTCAACTACTTTATTCCAGTTGTTAATCAACCTCACTATTAAAAAGTGAAATTACTCCTAATTTCTGCTTTGACTTTATCTAGTTCTATTCCAATTTATAGCAATTGTTTCCTGCTATTCTTTGTCCTGCATTCCATAAAGCACTTTAATGTGTTTGAGTTTATAAATCCAAATCCCAGGATTACATTTGCCCATTTTACCACTTCATTATGCTGCTCATAATAACTCCTTTTTACAGTTACTATTTTCCATAAGACAGTCGTCCTTTCAGTTGACAGGACCTGCATTCTCTGCTGCAACTGTATTGAAACATGTTTTGTAGGAATGTCTCCAGTGGGCTGAATGATATCGAAAGTGCTCAGTGATTGTTCCTTCCTAATGGAAGCTCTGCTGATGCTTTCATCATTCACAGATTTGTACAGAACTTGTTTTTTGTTTGGGGCCACTCCTTTGATGGCTCACTGCATGTATGAAAAGTGCATGTTTCCGTGTCCCAGGGGCTGCTGCTTCTGACAATTGTCAAAGAGTTGTTAACCTCAAGTTGAAGGGATAGCCTCAAGTTGCACCAGGGGAGGTTTAGACCAGATATTAAGAAAAATTCCTTCACTGAAGTGGTGGTCAGGCACTGGAATATGCTGCCCAGGGGAAAGGTGGAATCACCTTGATGACCTTGGAAATTTGTTCCAAATTTAGTGAGCCTATGATTCTAACTAACCCTTTAGTATGTTATCCATTGGTATCGGCTGCTGGGAGTTCACTTGTTTTATCTCTCTCTTTTCCTTAAAAAAAAGAGTAAAGCTTATCTAATTACTCTGCCTCAAAAATGGTGTAATCCTTTTGAAACCCTAGCAAGTTTCCACTAAACCGAGGAGGTGTGCTCCTCCAGCTTTTATCAGAATAGGCAATTATGAAACAAATATCCTCCATGTTCTGTAATAAGAGCAAAGGTGAGAAGTACACTTGCATACACAGGGTGAGAATAGGAATGAAATCTTTGACAACACTAGCACTCACGGACTTTTCTTCCGGCAAGAAAGCCCTTCCCTGACAGGTGAATTCGCTGGAGGCTTGAACCTACAAAAGACTATGGATTCTTCTACCTTCCTGTTTGCATCACTGGCTTCTTTCCAGCCTCCTCTCTTTATTTTTCCATAGGTTCCTCTTGAATACAATGCAGATGTGATTAATAATAGACTTGAGTTTCTTGAGCCTGATGTGACACAACAGACAATTTTGTTCTTAGGTAATGCATAATTAATTACTGAACTAGTTTACTTCCCTCTTTAAAAGCAGGACAGAAGCATGTGCATATAATTAAATTATGTCTAGAAGATCAGACTCCACTGTGAGTCCTATATAAACTCAAGACCCATCATGATATCAAAAGCTGACATGCTTATTTTAACTTGAAATATCATTCAAATCATACTGTTCAGCAGCTGCCCAGTACTGACACAACTAATGAAACAAATAAACAGTCAGATCATCCACCAAAAACCTCTCCTTAAAGATATTTCTGGTATTGCTTAAAAAACCCACAAAAAACAGTGCTTTTGTACATCATGTTTTAATATAAAGAATAACTTTCACACAGCTTGAGTTTGTGCAAAGAAAAAAAATAGGAAGCATTAAGAGTGTTTCCTATTTTATTTTCTATTTCAAATTTTCCTACTGCATCTTGGGAATTTTGAGAAGACTTAAACCTGTCTTGCAAATGTACAGAAAGGGAAAAGAGAGATGAAAAAATCTCCATGATTAGGTATTACTCTCTGTGTCTAGTTTAAAAGTAGAAAACTGATATCTATAGTCAAACAAACCATCAATTGTCTCCTGATTTTTTTTTTCCTTTTGAAAAATAAGAATGAATAGTATTCAGGGAAAATACCAAAATAAATTTGTTCTACATATGCTGAAGGTATTCAGTTAGAATCCATGCCACTGTAAGGAAAGCAAATAGAAGCATCTAGATTATATTAATGTTAGCAATCCCTTCAGTGAGATATAGCTACTGTTCCATAGATAATGCAGAGTACCCTGGACTAAGGATCAAAGAATGCCTTCTGGCTTAAGCTAGTGGAAATATTCTTTTGACTTGAAAGCACACTGCACCTAGAAAGCAAGACCCTTAAATATAAAATCTTTCACTTACTTTATGTTTTGGTATGTGTTAAGATTTTCTTCTAAGTGTGATTCATGCAAGATGTTTTGAAGATGAATTTTGAACAGCTTTAGGAAGGAAGTGTTGCTTTTGTCTACACACTGGTCCTATGGCTATGCTTCTAAAGACAACTTGCCTTAATTTTACAATATATTTTAAAGACTATGAGTATGGATTTTTAAACAAGAGAAATATGTAGCTCTGTATCTCTTTCTCTCTCATGTACCATATATCTCTCTATAGATCTGTATGGAGATACATTATGCTATTTAATTAAAATTACATATTGAGATATATCTCTTTACATATAATTTACAACTTTTTATATACACAATTTATATCCATGTAGATATAGATATTTATACATATAGGAAGTTTAAACTTTCTCCAAGTCTGCAACAGCCTTATGTATATGAGTATAACACAAGGTGCAAAATTTCTGAACAAATTTCTCATGCTATGGAAAATTTGGCTCCTTTCCTTCTCCTCACCCACCAAATTCCCCCCACTTCTATAAGGGAATATAATTAAAATAAGGAAGACAAAATTATGTCTGGCTTGATATATAATGGGCATCATATATAAAATATGTTAATATAATATACATATTATGCAATACATGTGACAGAACTGAATATTGCTCATACTTTGCCAAATTTCCCTCCATAGTCCTTTGGCTTGCACATCAGGATTTCTTTTCCCCCATTTCTTGCCTTTATTTACTATCATCTTGTTTGCAGATTTGTTAGATTTCCTGCCCTTTCAGGTTTTGATGAATAAGAGTGGCTCATCAAGGCTCATTTCATTAGCTGCAGCAACACTGGGGTGAAAGCGTAGTCCCCAAGTCAGCTTCAGGGCAGAATTAATCCCAATGTACATCCTTTAGGTCATGAATTACTCTCATTCTCAACAAACTGACGTGAGACCTTTCCAGGTAAGAGTTGGACTGAGGAGAGTAAGCTTAAAAACAGTAAAGGTACAGGAAAAATGCTTTTGAAATATTTAATCCAATCCTCCATGCAGAAACATGATGCAGCAATGACTTCCATGTTATTACACAGGGTTGACCATGATACGAATTTTCGCTGTTGATATCTGCTTTTCACTCTGCATCCTGAGTGAGTATCTGGTTTACAAGACTTCAGGCATCAGATGTCTAGAAAACAGTCCTCTTGAGGAAATAAAATGTATTTCCTTGTATTTTCACATATACATAGATACATATATATTCACAGTGTAGCCCAACGGTGTTCCTCACAGGAAAATAAGTATTGTAACAAGTGATCCACTTCAATAAAAGTAATACTATCTGGCTGCAGAGAACATTCTTTGTGAGGCTTAATTCTAGTGAAGCATTTTTCCTGGACTGTGGCAGCACTAGTCACTTTATGAGTCACGGTGACAAGATTTTTGTCTCATTGGTGATTCACAACTTTGTTCTGCTGAAATGTCTCTGAGGTTTGACCAGTCCCAGTGGAGTCTATCTCCAATTCTCCATTCTCAGTGTTTCCTCCTTTGGCGATCCAAGTCCTGACTTTGCCTTCCAGTATTCTGGTTATATCTATACCATGTACTCCTAAATTATCCCTAGAGATCAAAGTTATCCATAAGTAATGTAGTTGAAGTAAGGGAAGCAGTTAAACCTCAAAATAAATAATGCTATCTGGCATACTTGGAAGTCCTAAGCAGCTCAATTACCCTATTACATGTCAAGTGAAAGCATATTTTGCTTGTCAAGGACAGGATGTGTTCTGTATGTTGTACTTAAAGTACTGCAAGCCTCTGTGTGGCCAAAGTGTAAATTGTTGTAAATCTGTGGGACTTCTACTTTCGGGGGTCTGCCTATGGGTGCCTTGATATCTGGGTAGCATGGAGAAAAGGAAGACAGGCACAAGCCTTGTGCCAAATTTTTGTCAGTGGGAACCGCCACGCCAACAAAACCTGAACCGCTGAATTTTCACAAGGACCCTGTTATAACACAGTATGTTTATAGTTTCACAGAAGTCACAATGGAGAGTCATGTGTCTGATTAATCATGTTTAATTACCAGCTCTTATTAGGCCCAAATCCAGTTGGATACCACGCTGTAATGCAGCAGAGAGATTGCCACCCACTGTGTGAGCAGAAGTGGCAGACAGATGCATGCAGCTCCTGTGACTCCTTTTTGTCTGGGAACTGCAGTTGAAAACTGTACTGCCATGCAGAAAACATAAAACACTTCATGTGCTTTCATCTTGGTTTATATAAACCACATTTCAACACAGATATTTCAGGCTACCTGACATAGTGCTTTATGTGGAACATAGTCCTGTATTTCAGGAAGAATTTTTGGACAAACATTGTTTTTTTGCTTATAACTATAGGTACATTCGCAAGAATGTTTTTATTAAAAATCTTTAAAATTACATAAATAAAAATCATGTGTCAGGACATCTTGCATATAAGTTAATTTAGTAATAAGAATTTCCCTACCTTAATAAGCTTACATGCTTGGAAGTTTGAAAGCTTTTGCAGGTATTTTTCTTACAGTTCTCAGTATATATCTTCCCACTTCTAACACTGTCTCCCGATAGTGCTAGACTCAGAGTCTTGCCCAAAGATAGCTATGATATTAATATACACAATGTGTAAAGCAGCTTGCCTATCGTTCCTTCTACTTGCAAGGTCGCATTCTGTTTTTACAGTACAGACTATCAGAAAAATATTTCCACTGATGCTTAACACACCACACAAGGGATAAGAATTATACCTTCAGAAACTTCATAAAATCATAGAATAGTTTGGATTGGAAGGAAACTTTAAGGGGCACCCAGCCCCACAGCCCCTGCAATCAGTAGGGACATTTTTAACCAGATCAGGTTCCTCAGGGCCCTATCCAACCTGACCTTGAATGTTTCCAGGGATGGGGCATCTACCACCTCTCTGGTTAACCTGTTTCAGTTTCATCCCTTTTGCAACCACTGCAATTATATCTGCTTAGCAAACTTCCATAAAAATAAAATGATCTACATGTAAATGCTAACACTGCTAAGGGAAATAATTGTAAAATATAAAGGAAAAAATATTGAGAACTGAACATCTGCTGTGTTTGTGCCTCTAAAATCTCCATTTGGCATATTCACTTGCAGACATATTTTCAGGATTTGTTTAGGAGGATGCTGGAAACATGCTGGTACCTCTCATGCCATAAAAATTATACAGACGAGCAAATGAGTGAATTATTAAATTATATGTTAACTTCCCAGTAAATGTGGGACATTCAGAAGTTCCTGCCTCAGAACAGAGAGCAGAGAGTCACCTCTTTTTCTTTTTGTTGCCATGCAGCCTCTCTATCCATTTTACAAAATCATCCTCTCTCCAGCACTAAATGTAATTAAGGACCTTTTCAAAATAATGATTTAATGATCTGCCTTTTTTTTTTTCCACATTGTAGCCAAGCAAACAGAGCAACTGACTCACTCAGGAAAGGCTCAGACTATTATTTTGTATGGATACATCATTGCATCTGACAGTGCTTCACCTGGATAATATGTCTTAAGGTGACAGCATAAATTAAGCACTAAACCATTAAAAGTTGGGCTTTTTATTTTTGCCTCTGGTTGACATTATGTAACTCACAAAAATGGCTTGAAGAAAGAAGAGCTTTTGCAAGACAGTTCTTTCTTCACCAGACTAAATTCTGATCCTGAATTGTGAAAAGTTAAACACTTTAAACCCTTTGTAGAGGGTCACATAGCTTCATGCTTCCATTTTGTCATGGAAACCCTGGTAAGACTTACAGCCTTCCATCCAGTCTTTGGTCATGTATATTCATCTGGGGCCTTTGCTGCAAAATAAGAATGTTTTTGGCTAAATTCTTAGCTCTGCATTGTCTCATTACCACCATCTGTTTAAAAAACAAATTTGAAAACATTTGAACCATTTCATGCATAACTAGCTTTGACTTACCATAGATCTCTTCTCCCAAGTAACAAGTGATAGGAGAAGAAATGGCCTCAAGTTGAGCCAGGGAACGTTTAGATTGGATATTAGGAAAAATTTCTTCACTGAAACAGTGATCAGGCATTGGAGCATGCTGTGCTGGGAAGTGACGGACTCATCATCAATGGAGGTATTGTAGATACAGCACTTATGGACATGTTCCAGTGTCAGACTGGGCAGTGCAGGGTTAGTAGCTGGACTTGATCTTAAATGGGCTTTTCAACTTAAATGATTCTCTGATTCTATGACTGAAAGAACTCTAGCTCAGGACTGCAGTTTTGTACCAAATTATGTGACTTCCCGCGTAGAAAAATTGCATAGGGGTTCTCTGCAGGCCTGCCTAGTGGACTGTTGCACCTGCACTATCATTATATAGAGTCTGAGTTCAAAGGCAGATTTGCTGATGGTCCTACTCTGATGGCTGTCAGGAAGGCTGTCTTGGGGAGGAAAAGTCCAGCTGCACCCTGTGCTCTCTGACATGTATGTGTGCAGCAGGGGCAGGTCGCCTTCAAACAGGCTTCAGCTCATTGCCTTCGATTCACTCTTACAGTGATGATCTGGGACTAATGCTCTAACTTGAACTGTGGGAGCAGGAACCAGATGGTTTTGGGATGCTTCGAGAACTATAGGTAAATGTGGTGGTGGCTCATGGGAGAAGAGACCATTCTGCAGCACAGCAAAATCCATTTCTGAATAAATGGAGGTGGAGGCAAAATGTCTATACAACAGATTTTTTCTTTGCCCACCAGAAGATCACTTCATCTTTCTTTCTGTAGTGAAATGGATTTAACTGCTTGCAGTGAACAGACGGGACTGATTTATGTTTTCAGAAGAATTTCATGAAAGCTGCCAGTTCTTTCATTTTACCCATTTTTCAACATCTTCTAACTGTAAAATTGGCTGAGTTGTGCTGACTTCTAAGTGATGATGCCAAAGTTGTTCCCAAAAACCAGTCAGGATTTCTTCAATCTTCTTTCAGAGAAGGATAAGCTTGGAAGGGAGCACGCCATCTTAGAAATGTTTTATGGCCAGGTGGGGAAAAAAGGAGGAGAAAGGGATAGGTGTTCATAATATGCTTCTCAGCTTTCTGTTGAGGAGATTCAACATCAAGACCAGGAGTAGTACAGTGAGCATACACCCCTCATTCCAGACTCATCTCAGAAGTTTTTTTTTTTTTTCCGTATACTGATTTGGCTATAGCTCCTGGCTCCTCAGTGCTGCTCCGCAGCCTGTTTGCTGCTTCTTCAGAGCAATTTCCAGATCTGGAGCATCAACTTCCCAGCAGCTGCTGTCTGAGAAGCACAATAGGAAAAACTTACTTGTTTGAGTACTAACACCTGCTAAGAATGATTATTTTTGGCACAGACCCTTCCTTCACGCCTCCATAGACATCCATGTTCTTTTTGTAGCTGCTCCTCCACCAGCGCTTTCGCGTGGTCTGTATTTCACATACATGTCTTTAAAGCCTGACCAAAACCTAGGGCTCACAACAAGACAGCGACTTATACGAACACAGCTGAAGGGAAAGGTTGCTCACCTTGGGAATGTGGCACATGGAAGGAGACTAGGGGATGATACTCATTGTAATAATGTCAAGGTCTGCTAACAACACTGCAGGAGACAAGCTAAAGAGACTTTAAGAGAGACACTACTGAAATAGAAATGTCATGACCCAAGGATCCAGGGGAACAGAAGAATGGGAATATTGTACTCTTTACGCCTCTTGTGAAGGAGAGAATATTTTTGGGGGTAATTTTTACAGCTGGCACATATTATAACTTTTATAATAAATAAGAAAGTTTCTAAGTTTTCTGATTCCTAAGGCTGGATGATCCAGACCCAGGAGCTGCTATCATGGGCTACTGGTATCACGTGATGCCAGTTATGTGAGTTGCACAATCAGTGTGATTATTTATATGAGATTTAAACAAATTGTGCATGGTTATTTTATTTTAGAAATTTTTAGATGACCCATGAAAATTTCCATTATACCAAAAAATTTTCTAATTCATTAGCATTAAATAGATACATATCTGAAATGCAAAGCCATCAAATATTGGATAAAAAACCTCACTCTATTTCATTTACCTTGCAGCTGAAATGCCAGACTTAAATCATTAGCTTCATTCATGCCAGTGAGTTTTCAAAGAGAAATTATGGCCCTTTTTCAACCGTGCATGTCACATCTCTTTAGAAAAAAAGTCAGCAACATTAAAAGTAATGAGCAGGTTTAGAGGTGAGTGACTAAGGTATCATGCGTTCAGAAATGATTGCAGAAATGGTTGCTGTGTGCCTGCATCCAGAGAGAGCACTAAGACTGAGACAAAAAACTAATGCTTGTCTTCCAAAGCACGTGGTGATGTGGTGGGTGAGTGGAAAAAACCACAATTTCCTCAGAATATCTCCACTGCTTGTTTTCTTGGCCCACTACTGATTTTTACAAGAGGTGCTTGTTTGGCATTTCTGCAGTTGCTTACTCATTTTCTCTGAATGACATTGCTGCCTGTCCCCTCTCAGAGTATCTAGGTAGCCACTAGGAAAAAAAAAAAAGAGAGAGAAGAAAAATAAGAAAGGATCATTCTAATGCATCCAAGCAGATACTTTACAGAAATAACACCTGCAAAACATTATTCTTTGTGTTTCTCCTTTGCTCAACTGCCAGCCCTCTGTATGTGGGGCCAATGCAGTGAATCATAGCAAGTCTTGTAAAACTGGCTTTCTCTGAGGCATTTTTCACTTATTTTTGCCAGTTTCTTAAAAATTTGAGGGATATAGCAGTCCACAAAAACATGCATGCCTTCAAACACACACATTCCCACACGTGTATACTACCTTTTCCTGTAATATTTGCCAAGGCTTGGAATGTGGAAAAGCATCCTCTATGTAGACAGAATTTTATTGCTCCTTCAAACTCCTGAGGGAGGTTTGGGCTGATTTCACAAGGTTCAAATGGATACATTTCTTACATTAACCATTTACGTTCTTTACATTATAACTTCTCTTGGTAAGACAAGGTGGAATACGTTTTTAGATTTAAGGCAAAAAAATAAACAGTACTTCCTGTGGCTAATTTATTTTTACAGATATAAAATTAGTAGATGTACCTGCTATTCTCCATGTCAATAAAATACAGCTTTAAATTCAACCAGTCAGTCCTTGCTGTAAGCAAGAACCATGTCAACAGTTCATTTTCACTTGAATTCCTTTCAAATAAAGGGCATTATGTAAGTTTATAACACTCAGATCTTGAGAAAGAAAGAAAGAAAGAAAGAAAGAAAGAAAGAAAGAAAGAAAGAAAGAAAGAAAAGAAAGAGCAGTATATTCCCATGATGAAAAGAATCTTACTATCTTAAACAGAAATTTCAACACGAGTCAATGTAATTGAAGTTCAGTGTGATTTAAGCTAGAAATGCTTGAAAGGTGCTTTTAACATGCAAAGGAATACTAAACTAAAAAAAAAAAAACAACAGAAAAATAGAGCAGAGAATTATAATGGGACCTTTCAGACTACCAATAATTTTAATGGAAACAAGTTTTACCTGAATAGTCCGAAAAAAATGTCTGTGTATCTTTGAAGATAGTACTTGTGATCAGTAATTTTTCTTACTTTCTTCACTTCCTCATAATGATAACAGGAGTTGTGATGGAACCCCTTCCTCATACACTGTCTTAAAAATTGCTGATTATGAAAAATAAGAGGATAATCCCAGTGGATTAATCTCTAGTTTGCTTTGAGGTTCACATCAAGAATATTCTTGATGACCACACTCT
The DNA here is from genome assembly GCA_013398055.1 of Ifrita kowaldi. Taxonomy (NCBI): domain Eukaryota; kingdom Metazoa; phylum Chordata; class Aves; order Passeriformes; family Cinclosomatidae; genus Ifrita; species Ifrita kowaldi. Next base: position 491,548 of record VZRS01015242.1, read on the forward strand.
AAACATTCCAAACGCTCCCTGTCAGCAGGAGGGTACTTGGCTAGAAATGCTCACATCTTTCAGATGACTGGATATTCCCCCAGTGAAAGACTCAAACAGCTGCATAAGATTTACCAGTGCACATTTTCATGAGACTGAATGTTCAGAACAATATTTCTCTTGTTTGTGTTACTGAATGATCCAGCCATATACATTAAATTAGTTAAAACGTATCTTTTTTATAATATATATGCAGTCTCTTGGGACACCAATCATAAACACTTATACTAGGTAATATCATCTAAACCCACCCCCAGGAATGCACTTTTTACAAATGTCCAAGGATACCAACTCAACATTACAATAACTCTGTTTCTGTCTTTGCGTCCATCCCTTCCTTCCCTCAAAGGGCTTGAAACAATAAAAAATCCTCCCGGCAACCTTTGACTGTGAGATTTTTTGGTTGGATTTTGTCCTTATATTTTCCCTGCGTACAAGTCCAAACAAGACACAGTCCCACTTAATTCCATTACAGTAGTTAATTATGACAACAACATTCAATAAAAGCCCAGAATCCTTCTAACATACTGCCCTTAAAATGAGAGACAGCCAAACAGGAACTATAGTAATATACTTTGAGATGGAAAATCACTCCTGGGTTTGAATCCCTCTTGTATTAAAGGAAATAACTGATGTATTTTTACTCCACTTTCTTCAGAGTATAAAATTACAGGTAATACTGTATCACACGCTCAGGAGAGAGGGGGAACTAAACACCTCAGTTTGATTACAGCTCTCAAATAAGTTTGATTCTCAAATAAGCATAATCAGATACAGGTGTACAGATCTATAGCTGACCCCTCTAACATTAGGCTGACAAATACATGCCCAACCTGCTTGCACTCTAAGAAGATCACAAAGTATTTTGCTACACTTAACACTGAACTTATTGCCATGCTAGTTATGAACGCACCCTATTATCAGCTTGAAGTGGACAGACAAGCCTGTGCCTGTGTCTGAACAATGGTGCAGACCTGCTGCCATAAGGTGGGGTGGAACAGGACCAGACAGCGTCATCGCTCAATGGATGAAGTGTGAAGGCACGCAGCTCACCTTGTGCTCCTGTGTCCTGAGCCAAGGGCATACACTTCAGCAAGATAATGTCAAGGAAAATTAAGTGAGTGGCTGCCTCCAGAATGATGAGGAAATGAAAATCTCTGCCCCAGCAGATATGCCCAAGGCGGAATAAATACCTGCCGTGGATTTTTGTGATAAGGGCTTTTTGTAAATGGCTTTGCTCCTGGTTTGCACAGAGCTAGAATGGAGTGATTTTAAAAGCCAAAGAATATATCTGCTATAACACCCAAGTCAATTACAGTTTTAACTCACTTCAGAGAGCTGACAGCAGATGGTGTGTGCTCAGATACCTCTTTTTGAATACCATTGGTTTTGGCATCATGATGGCTAGACATGAAATAAACTAAACCTTAATCACGTTAAGCCAACAAGTTGATCACAAGTAATGGAGGGCACAGAGCAAGGCAATCTGGCCAGTCATCATTAATGTTAATCAGTTAAACTCAGCCTCCATAATCACGCTCAGACACAATAAAATGTCACAAGATATTCCAGTGAGGGGCAGACCCAAAGGCTACCTTCACCTGTAAAATGTAAATACTTCAAAGAATACAGTCATGCAGCTGCTAAGTTTGCTGAAGAATGATCAGCTCCCAGCATTTATCCTTCCATTGGCTGTGTGAGGCACAGTGGAGGCTGACAAGGCATGGTGTGCTTGAATCTCACTCCCATGTCTTCACTCCTTCCTACTGCTGAACAACTTTTTATACACAACACTTACTGAGAAGTTTTAGGCTTCATAGATGTTTTCTTTATCTCTGATACTGAAAAAAAATTACTTCCTGTTCCATTCTGTGTTGTTGATACTACTAACATAGGATCATCCTTTCTTGGAGGAGGAATATTATTAAAAGAGAACTGAATAGCTACCAAAGAAGTTTTTTGTCTCTATGTAAAAGACAAGTGTTTTCCTTCCAGAAATAAGCAAAGTGTGTAAGTTCAAGTAGAATTTGGTTCCTCCCCTTGACACAGTCAAAATTGTCTACCTCTTGCATGGATTTGCTCAGCATCTTCTGTTGAGCAAAATTAAGCTCCTCACTTTGTTCTTTGCCTCTCTTTGTTGCTTATACACACAGATCAAATGAAGAGAAATAAATTATTCAGGTACATACAATATATATTTTAAAAGCTTCTACTACACTTGTTGCCACGTGGAACTGTAGTAAATTTTAAAGTTTATTTATGCATAGTTACTTGCTTTGTGAGCCAGTAGAGCTCCAGTGGCATATAAGATAAAATCAGAAGTGTTAGCATTTTCCTAGACCAAAAAATGTACTTTAGTTTTAATGGTACTGTTTCTATTTCAGCTATACTCTTATTTTAATACTAATTTCTAACTTACATGGCCATAGTTATGGGAAGAGCCTTATCAGAGAAGGGAAACATGAAGGAAAAAACCTGGACTACACACAGTTAAAATTTTCAAATTTTGCATTTGTTGAAAAATTAATACAGGAGACGATTATTTTATTGCTTTCTGGAAGCACTGTTTTTCAAGCCTAGGCATATCTCCTTCATGGCAGACGCTGTACTGTAATTTTACCACAAAAGACACTGTAGGAAGGTGTTGCGGTAACTAAGGAACCAATTTTAGTAACACAAAAACAAATGTTAGAGGAATAACAGGACTGAAATATGAAAATCACTTTTAGGAATGGTAATTTCTGTCAGAGTTTGCTGCAATTTAAAAAGAAAATTCATTGATGATGATGATGATTGATGATGATGATTATACTTTAGTATCAATTGATAAAAAAACTGAGCTTCTATTTCTTGAGTTGGAGTACTGGTATGATGAAGTCTTTGTTGAAGTACAAAGCGTGGACACCTTATAAAATAAAATAACTATATCATCTTATTCAAATTTCATCTTTAATCCTATATACTACACTCCTGCAACATTTGAGATAAATGGCAGAGTAATTTACCCTTTTTTAAACATTTAGAATATGAGTAGCCAAAGATTAATCCTGTGTTTCGGTTGGTTTTAATTCAAACCACTGGTTTCCAGTTAATAGATCTTTTAGTAGCATGACTATGATACACTTGTGAGATGGTTGTGATATTCTCAAAAGCAGTCTCCACTTATCTATTGTACATGAGATTCCTACCATTGTATCTGAATGCTTCAGCATATAGTAGAAGAATTTTAAAAAAGGTTTAAAAGAGGTCTTAAGAGGTCACTCACAGTACTCTATTACAAAGACTGGATCCACAATATTTGTGTTATTTCTGACATGCTTGTATTAAAAGTTTCTGATGGATCTTCTTTATCCTTCCTATGTAATTGACTCAACCATTTAACTGCATTTAGACTCAAAAGTGATTTCTTACTTCCTAACTAAAAAGTACTTCACGGCAATATAAATTTACTTTTTCATGTCCTGTCTCTTGTGATTATAGGAAAAACCTTTATTCCTCTTTGTGCCAACCTTTTATGTAGTTGAAAGTAGTTATTTTTTCCTTAGATTGATTCAGTTCTTTCATGCTGTACATGGACCATGTTCTCTATCCCTGTGTTCAGATTTCTTTTCGTTGGACCATACTGGAGGGCAAGATCCTGAATTTATAGCTGAGGTCAGCCTCAAGACAGAATGAATGACTTCATGTATCTGACATTATATAAACCTCAATAGCAGTTTTTTCTTTTCTTTTTCCCTGAAATATGGTGTTACAGCCACTAACCCACAGACATTGTTTCCTCCTGAACCTTTACTATATAAGATGCGCAAGGGAGTTGAAAAATTGTGATTATAGGGGAAGGGAAATCAAGAGGATCCCCCCACTCTGTGTACTGGTGGAAAAAGGTCTCCACTAAGGGCAAGGGCCACCATTGAGTCTACAAATTTGAGTGCCTTTCTCCTGCTCACACACCCACAAATGAACTACATAATTTAATTCCTTTTGATCATTCTTCCTGACATGCCTTGTTTCCCTGCTTCAGGAGTTACCTATAAAATGTTGAAAGTCATACAGATTGGTCTCTTAGGTAAAAAGTGGCATACAAAGCAGTCTGTCACATTCAGAAAATGTTCTCCAACTGCTTGTAAAAAGGCTTACTTCCGATCACATTATCACCAGCACTATATGTATGATACTAACTCCAGATATTTGTAATTCAGGGAATTCCTGAGCTGGACATGTTTTCCACGTGTATAGGAAACTTCAAAAGGTTAATATTTCATGAATTTGTCTGAACACTTCCTGAGCCCAGGTATACTCTTAATAGGGGTGACATTAATAATATCTGGTGACAAGGCATTCACCATAGGTACCATATGTACATTACATATTCTTGTATCTTTTTAATCTTTTTTTTTAATCACATCTGATGTGCTCATGTGCTGGAAGAGAGACTGAGCACCCAGTTTCTAATAATTTTCTCCAGAGCACTACCTTTCTCACCTTGCTGGAAGGTGACCTAGCTGCTGCTAAGTCAAGGTTGAGAGTGACCTTTTTAGAAAGAGGAATGCAAACAGTTGTAAAATAACACAGAATTTTCTTGAACCCATCCACTCTGGATAAAATCACTAAAATTCTACAGTCTAAAGTAAATCCAGAATGTTATAAAGAATTATAATACAAGGCAATGGTAAATAGACAGAATAAATGAAGTGCCATGTACAGATAGGGTTAGTAAGAAATTTAAGCTTTGATATACAAGTTTCTGCACGCAAGCTGGAAGCCTAAATAGAAAAATGGGAGCATTGTTCTGAATGGAATAAAATTATGTTGGAAACTTGGAGGAAGACAAATAGTAGGACACACTGTTACCAGAATACAACATATGTAAGGAACCTAAATCTAGCTGGGAAGTATATAGCTTTTAAAATGTCAACCCTTATGTTTTCGTTTCTTTCCAGAAGTAAAGAATATTTGATTTCAGATTCATTTTTTCTCCCCATATAATGCAATAAATGTCGAACTCTGTTATAGTGGGATGGGACCATGTCTTGAATTGTTAGCACAAGGTATAATAGCAAAAGTGGTGGAAAAATGTCATTCCAAAATGACTGCTTGTTCAGAAGGACATAATTCTAATTGCAAATATATTGGCGTCTATTTCCTTTAAATAGGACACAGCTGCTTTATGCTATTCAAACCTTTTCTAGGAACATAGAAAATGGGAGAAAACAGAGAATCACTGCTTGAAGGAGTATACTTAGAGCTAGAGGGCAGGATTACTATTTCAGGCCTTTACCAAGTTCAATTTGGCTGAAGGATGTGTTTCAGACCTAAAACTCCCTCAGATACTCTGACTATGTAGCATATACACATGAAAGAATAGGGAGATTTTCTTAACTGATCTTGAATGAAAGATAACTCTGAAAAGGAAGAGAAAATACAAGAGTCAGACATTCACTTGAAAGAGACTACAGAGGAGGATTTTAGTCGCAGAGAAAAATAGTTGGAGGGGATTAATTGATTCACAAATTGGTCAAAATAATGACACAGCCAGAAGGATTGTGGAGAGCTCATGAAATACCTGTCTGGACCCTTGTAGCAGAGATGCCTTGCTGAATGAATAAGGAGTAATAAACCAAAGGATGCTTATCAACTTTGGTCAGAGATATTAACTTGCTCTAAACTTTTGCTGTTAGAGCTTGATGGCTACCAAAAGGCCTTTGAAGCCTGTCTACAGTTGCTGTGGCTATTATGCTGGTGTATCTAAACATAGAAGTGAGAAGTGCGTTTTTTTCTACACAAGGAAACAAGAATTTATAAAAGAATGAACTGATGACCAAATGGCTGATTGACACAAAAAGCAAGATTCACAGGATATGTTCCAAATCTGTTCTAATAAAAATATCACACATTAGAAATGAATGTTATGAAATGAATGCTCTGTTGAATTTTTTTTTTGTGTATAAATATGGGGTGAAGAGAGAGTTCTTCACTGAAAAAGCTTTACATCTAGGGAAAGAAAGAAGAACTTTATAACACTGACCTTGCTCTACCTGCATTCTTTATAGATAAAGGAAAAGCTATTACTTAACTTGCTAGCACAATATTTAGAAAGGTTATATATAATAAAAGAAGGTAAAGAAAGTTATGTTCAAATGATGAGAGATGTGTGAACAAGTTGTCAAACAGGGGATAAGAGGAAAAAAGGATTGGCTGTTGAGGAGATAACAGTTACCAATTCCATCAAGAAATGCCTCTGCCTAAATTTTTGACCTTTATTTATCACAGTTGAATTATTTTTCTTTTAACAGTTCAATCATTCACAATTTTTAAAGTAAAAAGAATAAAGGCAAGAGAGGGAAAATAATCACAGCAAGAGCTCTTTCTATTGCTGTTCTCATTTTATGTTTTTCTCCATGTACTTTGTGGGTTTGTTTTTGTATTACTGAAGCAGTTCTAAATGCTAAAGATAAAGAACTTGATTCTAACCCAACATGTGCAATAATAGGCTTAGTTACTCAGTACTTGTCCAGAATCTCTGAGAATTTCAAACCTTAACATATTTGGAAGCAGTACATATCCACAGTTTAAAACAATAAAAGAAGAAAGTGTATGCCAGAACACGGAAGTGTAACTTGATTTCAAAATGCTTAAAAAGGAAAAAGTCCAGGGAGGAAAAAGTCCAGCCTCCAGGACAGGCTAGGGGCAGCTGGTTAGAAATCAGCTCTGCTGTGAAGGACCCAGGGGTCATGGTGGACAAGTTGAGCATGATCCAGCAATGTGTCCTTGCTGTAAAGAAGAAAAATGGCATCCTGCCCTCAGCATGGGTTGGTGTCTGGGGTTGTTCCTGTCCACATGCAGGACTTTGCACTTCCTCCTGTTAGACTTCATGAGGTCCTGTCTGCTCATTTCTCCAGCCTGACCAGGTCCCTCTGGGAGGCAGCACAGCCCTCTGGTGTACTGTTTCTCCCAGTAACCAAAGCAGGGAGCTGCATTCTGAAATGATGCCAGATCCTGAATCTCAGGGAGCTGAAGGCACCCTGGGTGATAAGCAGCACTCTGCACAGCAGTCTCCTCTGGCTAGCTCTAAAGCAGGTTATTCTCACACAATATGTCAGACATGCTCTCTGGAGTGCTAGATTATATGCAGAGGTCAGGTATTTGCCCATTCACTTGGAGAGGTAACACTTAGCAAAAGCTAGGACTAACACCATTTGATCTGCAGGAGATTAAATTCCTTTTAATCACTGGCAATGACTATTTCAGCCAAAACAGAAAAGAAGCTTCTATGACTGGAGGCAAAATGTGAACCAGTTCAGGTAAGTCTCTTCTCCTCCGTCTGTTGACTGAGGAGCTTTTTTGAAAAACTCCTTCAGCGCCAAAAGCAAAGCAGGTGGAATTGAGAATTTCACCTGGAGGCAATACCTGTCTGCCTACACCCAGACCATTACCTGCCATAACCTCCACCTAGTTACAAGGTGGACAGGTAGCCAAGGTGTGGGACTCAGCCATCATCTCTCCCCAGCAATTTAAAGTCAAGTGTCCTCAGTAGTGTGGTGCTCTTGGTCCTCTGCACAATAAGCAGAGCCTTTCATAACTCTAAGTTACTAAAACAATGTTGTATAAAAAGCAGTGCAAGGATTACAAACAACAGTGCCAATGCTAATTAGGGTTAGTCAAGGTTTTCTCATTCATACAACTAAGAGAACATATGGGAAACGTCATGTTGTCATAGCAGATTCTTTGCTTCTAAAAGTTGTGTGAAACATCAAAGCCAAGTAAAATAATAGCTGCATGCAACAAATGTGAAGTACAAGAGCTTCAGATAGCATAGCTTTTTTTGCTGCCTGACAAGGGCTGTGGTAAGAATGCATGCAAAAATTAAATCTACCGTGATGTCTATTGTCAAGCTGTTAGTCTGACTTCTTCTGAGATGTTTCTCTAATTTTTGTATGAAAGCATTTAAAATATGATCTTTAAATAGAAGTGGTTTTATTCAAACAGCAAAGAAAGCCCTAGAATTGAAAATATTATTAACGGAAAAAAAATTATGCCTCGCAAAAGCTTGAGACACTTCCTCTTCAAATGGATGTAGCTCGTCTTTCTTCCTGTAATCTGTAGGTTTGAATTAGAAGAGAGTCAACCATTCTGATTGTTCATTACTATCTGTACATAGACCTCTCTTTAATGTGATTATTCTGTAAAAATAATAGAAGAGGCATTTCAACTGCTGTGTTATGACTCAGCTAAGGAAGAAACATTTTCAGATGTTGTTCCAAGTCACATGTCACATGTATAAATGTAACACTGATATAATTATAGCATTAATATAACCTAAATACAACACTCATGTAATTTCAGTGGCTCTTGGCCTCTCTGAGGAACACTGAAGTAATTTTGAGGAGACAGACAGAAACTGGTGGGAGGGACCCACAGACCGAGATGGACATCTGCTCACCAGGAGAATGTGTAACAAGTTTTTATTATTCCAATAAGAGAAGAAGCAAGATACTGAAACACGTGCTAGATTCAAAACGTGAATGAGCTGTTTGAGTTTTTAGTCTTGAATTTCTTTGTGTATTTTTCATTAGCAATGTTGTTGGATTCACTGCTCATAGATCCTCAAAGAAAGGAAACACAAGTAGCTGAAATGTAGACCTAGCCAGAGGTTTTCTTGCTATTTCTGAATCTCTACCTCCAAAACATGGAAAAGCAACATTTGCCAGAGCAGAGGTTACCCCATTCCAGATGACCCAGCCCTTTGGAATGAGGTTTCTGTTTTCCAGCCATTTTTTTTTTCTTCCTATTTTTTGATGTATGTATTTTTGCTGAATGTTTTTTCATTTGTTTCCCATTTAACCTGACAAAACAGAGACAAAAACATCAGTCAACTTCAAAAATGTCTGTGGTTGCTCAAAATTATGCCTGCTGGCAAACCTAGCAGGATGGCAAAGATGGGTCTTAAGCTATGTGTGGACCTTCAGAAGTTCAAGCCACATGTGAGATTATTCCACATGACTAACAGGGAAGCTGAGCTGGCGTGGGAACTTCTGGGTAATCTGAATATCTGAGTTTGAGGGAGCAGATCAGTAGGCTGTGTTGACTGGCAATATCCTGGTTTGTGAAGTGGTGGGACCCCTTGAGAGCTGTTGTCACAGTTTGAGCTCTCTTCTTCCCTTAGCTCTCTAGAATACGTGGTGTCTGGCCTGTGGCTCTTGGGATTCGAAGGTTTGCTGGCTGTCTTTTGGGATCAGAAAGGCTGGACACATCTATATTATAGGAATACCAACCATTATAGACCAACATCTTACCACTGATTTTAAGGACTGAAAATAATGCAACTTCAATGCAATATTCAGGATCACTTAAACCTTGTTTTTACACTGTCTTACTTCTTAACTGACGCCATGGCTTGAGATGATAAATACTACATGAAAAGCTATCTCTGCATCGTTCCTGGCAGAAATTACTAGAAGGTTGTTGAGAAAGCTCATTATTAATAGTCATAGTGTAGAAATTTGAATTACTTATGATTTGACTCTCAGTTGGAAGGGTTTGTTATGATTTCTTTTTCTACCAACCCTTTCTTTCAGTTGTCTGGTGGAAAATGGAAGGCAGGGTCAGCAGGAGAAACTGGGGCTGTTTGGGGCCTGTAGATGGCATTATGACATTACTGCATTTCTGTTGACTAGCTCTGAACGCATTAAAAATTATAAAGTACCAAGAGGTCATAAAGGTGTACAGCAGCTGTGTCACAGCCGATGAAGTTACATGACTGCCAACTGGCATCATTTAAATCCCTTAAACTCTATCGGGTGCAGTGCTTAGCTGCAGCTCAGTGTAGTAAGCGAATGCCATATAACCTAGGAGTAATGTACCGAGTAATGCAATCTAACTGTTTCTCAGGAGAATTTGGCTGTGGTTTTAGTCAACTAAGATTAGCAATTGGCAAATCAAAACTGGAAGTCTTTGTGTAGTCAACAGTGGAAAAGGCCAAGATGTGCCTTAGGGCCTTCACTGTACTGGCATATAGAAAGCAAAATGACCTGGCTACATTACACTATTGATATCATGCCCTGGAAGTACCAAAGATATGTCACTAGAATATTATTGCTTTTTTTTTCTTCTCAGAATGCAGGACAGAAAATGAAGACACATCTAAAAGTGGAAACATATACTTAAAGAAGTGTAGGATTCAGCTAGCATACTCTCCTTCCTTCTGTGAATTAAGTTTCAGGTCAGTAGTCTGTAACAAATCCTCTGTTCCAGTGGGAGACAAGCTAGTGCATTGCAACACAGAAACCAGACTACCTTTTAAAATGCTTGTAAAAATGAGATTATATCTACCAGGATACATGAAAGTATTTAACACATTAAATCAATAATATTTTTCTGATATTAACCTATCCTTTCTTATTTAAAGGACGTACCCTTTCAGCAGAGATCAGCTACACTAAAATTACCCTCAGCAAGCACAGTAAATGCTGAAATAATCATTATTATCTGAGATGAAAATTGTACTGTAGAGCTTATTTAAAACATAAAGCTTTCTTTTATGTTCCAAATATGTTTATAGTTTTGTAGTATTCCTTACCATAGTGTTAATAGTTGAAATTGTAAGCAGCATTATGTTATATATATCAAGTATGGCTGGGGAGTAATGGTATTGCTTACCATAGGGAATTAAAAGCAGGATATCAAACTGACTGTTCTTCAACTGAAACTTGGGGGTTACGCATATCGAACAGGGGATTGTTTTGCAACAACCACAGGCATATTTGTGTAATGCAGACCTGCTGCTGTGGTCTAGTTTTCCACCAGAAGAAAAATCATATCTCTATGCTTTTTGATGTGTCAGAAGAATTAAATGGTCCTGTTGAGCCAGAACCTGAGCAAAATACAACTGGTAAGCATAGCAGAATCACTAGTCCTGCTGTGGAAGGAAAAAAAAATTTATAGGTTAGGTGACTTAACCAGAAGTTGTGTCCATGTTGCGTATGGACATTTGTCTATATGAAACAATTATATTTTCAGTGTTTCCACACAAGATTTTCACAAGATTAGGTTTATCTCAGATGGTTTTTTTTCCCTGGTGTCCTTTGAACCATGTCTGCCAGTGGACAAGATGCTCTTGACACTATTAGAGCTTTCTGCCTTTGAAATGTGGACTTGCATTCCTGGTTCACACACAGAGAACTGGAGCAATGAACTCTGTAGGGGCATGAATCCGTAAGAATGAGCAAAGCGCTGTTAGCAGACACCTCAGAAACACATCTCTGTACAACAGTAAGCACAATCCATCCTCCACTCACTACAGTGGCTCCCTGTGGAGTGCTGTATAGGTAGAGCAGAATTTGCATCCGTCTATCTTAGCAGCTCTGTTGGCTTTTTCATATTCACCTGTCTGTCTTGCACATATGAGGAAACATTGCCTCCTATGAACAAAGTCTGGAATCTTGGACGGCACTATCTTGGGTAAATTCAATGTGGATTCTTTTGCCAGCTAATAGGTTAGCAATACATAGTCATTAAAAGTATGGGGTATAACTAGAGTGAAGGGAAATGAATACTCAAAAGAGTTGTATTTGATTTGGCTTGTATTGGCACTGTATATGACTATACCTGTTAAAAGCCTGTTTCGGCTATTACTCATTTTATGCATTTTAGGAAAACTGTTTTAAAATGTACACTGCAATTTTCTTCTCAGACAGAGGGTTAGTAAATGTTTTGCTGTGAGAAATGGAGTTTGTCTGCATGACAGATAGTGAGTTTGTGCCTGAGCATGGTGATTGTATCTTAATGCTATGTTTCTTGTGGTTTTACTTAGCTGAAATACAGCTGAGTTTTGTGATCCAGATCTGGCACTGAACGACACTGCTTCTCTGCTGTCTATGAATCTGTGCAATTTAATCAGTGGAGGATGAGTTTTGAAAGTTCAAAACCATTTAGATCAAGAAGTCCTTTTCCTATGTCAAATACAACTGTAACAATTAAATAGTATATACAGAACAGTATGTAACAGTTCTTGCATACTCACACACGGTCTATATGACTTCAGTATTAACTGCTTTGAGCACCCACTCTTAAATTTGTTTTGAATAGATTCTGATGATAATTTTATTACCTCTCTAAGAGCATGTTTTAATTTAGAACAAAGATGCAAGCATTCATGAATGAGTAATAATTAGACTGAGGTATTTAGGCTCTGCTTCTAATAAGAGACATAGCAAATAAGATGTTTACTAACAATTATAGGGAAACAGTCTAAACAGCTCCTCTATCATATTGAAAACCATTGTGAAACTCAGGAGAACAAGGTTCATCTCAAATCACTAGTGCTACTTTTGGTGCTAAATTACTTAAATTACTAGCAATAGAGGTGCTGTCATTCATCAGTTTCATCTGTCATTCATCTGTCATTTATCAGTTTCTTCTTCCCCTTCTTCCCCTGCTGTCTGCAGCCTAGGAGTCAACCTGCTAGGGGAAATCTTCAGCTCCTGCCATTCTGTGACAGCGGTTCAAATGAATAGCAGTATCCCCACTGCCTGGAATGGATGCCATTTGTCCTTGGAAGTGGGTGGCTGCAAACATGCAACCATAAAAACTCTTAAAAGTTTTTTTTCTCAGGTTTCCCAGTTCTGTCTTGATATCTTCCACTACTTTCTCTTGCCACTATGGTCATCTGAGCTCAGTCTGACTTGCTAAAATATTTATTGTGTTTCTGCTGCAAAGCACTTCTCCATAACCATAGCCAGGCATTGTTGTACAGAGACAGGGAAATGGTGTCCTTGAAATTAAAGATGTTCTACTGTACAGTCTCTGAAAGCAGCAAACATCACTAACTGCCTTCTTCTCTCCCCCACCACAGCTCACGTATGGTGTGTAGGCCTTCACTTCACAAAGCAACCAACACTCAGATCTGCAAATCCACCCAGCAGCAAAAAATGTGAATTAAAGCAACAGTACCTAAAGAGGAGAAGATTGCAATTTTCTATGCAGAGAAAAATAAAAATCCCAGAGATATGCCCACTCCCCTCAGCCAGTACATGTTTTCAGGTACCTGGGGAAAGACACAAGTTTTGGGAACTGCTAGTGACACAGGCAAAACAGGGCTTGGTCCAGCCCTTAAACATGGTCCAGGCTGTTGGTCCAGGCTTGGTCCAGCCCTATTAAAACCATGGGCTTGGACACAGCAAAAAAACCCCTGCAGGCTTCCAAAAAAGTGTTAATTTTCAAGGCATGAATTGAGTATTTTCCTCTCAAAATGTTGACTGCTAATTCCAGACTTGCCTGAAACTCATTCCTAGGTAAGGTGTGGAACCTTGAAGGAAGGTCCGTGCAACACCTTCAGTATTCTTCTCTGGAGATGTAACTATTTCCATAAAAATTTAGAACCACAAAATGGTTGAGGTTGGCAGTAACCTCTGGATGTCATCTGGTCCACCTCTCCTATTCAAGCAGTGAAACCTGGAGCAGGTTTTTCATGACCATGTCAGATGGCTTTTTAATATCTACAAGGATGAAGTGTTCACTACTTCTCCGGCAACCCGTGTCAGTTCTTGGTCACTTTCACAGCAAAAAAATGTTTCTGCATGTTCAGAATTTTCTCCCATATCTACTTTACTTTCTTCAGAGATAGTTGCATTTTGTAAGAACAGAGGCGTATTTTCTTTTGCAAATATAGATCGAGGCAAATATAGATCATGAAATGATAGATTGATGGCTAGAGAAATGATGAGGTGTGAGAGTGCAATACAGACTTTGCCATCAGGTACACTCGTGACCCAAAGAAGGCACGGCCCCTCCTCTGGATCTCCCCACAAGTCCAGTCCCCAAAAAGTCAGGCAAATACCCTCCAATTAGCTCCTTGTTTTCCTTGTCTAGTACAAAACTATGCAGAGCTGATTTCTCCCTGTCTTTCCCAGGGATTTCATGGCCATTGCAATCTCTTGCTTTCCTCTTAGGAATGGCTAGAGAACGAAAGGGGACCCATTTGAAGTGCCACACATATAATAGCCACTTGCCAGCTTTTAACTTAAGTAGTAAAAGACAGTCTCTCTCACTGACATATTATTCAGCTTCATAGGTCTTTTTAATACAACTTCATGACAGTACCATCCTCCTTTTGGTATTTTTGTGAATTTAGTGAACTGCCTGCCAACAAAATCCCACTTTCTTCCCCCACCAAGTTAGAAAAAGGAATGAAGCTGCTAGAGAAGATCTGTAGGCTGTTTTTCAGGCACAAGCAAGTACAAGATTTGCTACTTGAATATAAGAAAGAAACTTTTTTCACTGTGAGGGTGGTCAAACAGTGGCGGTAGGTAGAGAAAAACTTTGTAATATTGAAAGTCTGGCTGGAGATGGTCATGGGGAACCTTCTGTTAGTGATCCTGCCTGCAGCAGGAGTTTGACTGATGATCTACAGAGATACATTTCTAGCTCGGCTGTTCTATATTCCTGTGATTCTCTCACACTCCAGCTGTATTTCAGATCTGTTCACTTCTACACAAGAGTCTGGGCTTTCAGCCCCAGCTGAAAACTCTTCCAGCTACCAACTTTTCCCTACAATATTATGCAGCACCTAATAACATACAATCTTGATTTCTTCTGGGCTTTGGGCTCTACTATAATACCAGTGTTATTGATGGGTAATTTCTTAAATGCCATGTTCACTTTTAAGTGACCACCTGCATTTTTTTGTAAGGGCAAGGTAGCACAAATCTCAAGGTCTCCAAATTTATCCTATTAATATAATAATATTTATATATGATATATTTATACAATGAAGTTAAATAACTCCATTAGATATATAAAATACTAAACTATATTTATTCTCAGTTTGTATCCTTCTTTTCACAGGGACTTTTAAAATTTTTATTATCACCATGACCATTTTACCTTTAAGACTGAAAGGTGATACTTTTTTTCTCAAGCCACAAGTCTTTTGTCATTGCTGGGGGATTTTTGGTGTGGGTTTTGTGTATGTGTGTTTTTTTGTTTTGTTTTGTTTCATTTCACGAACAATATGTAGAAATAGAAAAAGCAAGAATAATGCCTTTGTGATAATTTTCTTTAAAAGTCAATTTTGTCCAACAGTCCTTAAAATTACCCTCTTAATGTTTTGCATTGATTTGACAGGGACATACATGAGTGTGTCCCAGAAATTTCAGCTTCCATTGTGTAGAGGAGACCCTAGGAAGAAAGCCACTAGGGTAAAGAGATTGTTTTCTTTGCTTCTTTTCTGTGGTTGAGTTATAAATTACTTTTAAAATTAGCTTTTCCTGTGCAGTTTCTCTAGGAATATTTTGCAGGATGCCAAAATATCAAAATATTGTCTCAAAAATAGTGCATCCAGCAGGACCAGTGCAGAGAGCATCCCCCTGTACTTGGCACTGGTGAGACTACACCTCTAATGCTCAGTTTTGGACCCCTCACTGCAAGGAAGACATGAAGGTGCTGCTTTCAGTGCTGTGGTCTAGCTGCCAAGGTGGTGATAGATCAAAGGTTGGACTCAATGATCTTGGAGTCCTTTCCAACCTGAATGATTCTATGATTCTGTAGTTCTGTAAAACTGGGGATCCAAAAAGACTAGGCTTGGACTCTAAGAGAATGGCATAAAGTTGCACTGGATACCATCACTGAGTGCTGAAGCAGGAAACACAGTAGAACTGAAATAAACTCTTTCTGCCACACTCTGCACATAATGCTTCTTCCTCTTCTTCTCATTGGTGATTATCACATTGGGAAAAAACATTTCCATATCCCAACCACCTGATGAAACAATAGGAAGGAGACAGGAAGCAAGAAGGGATTCACCTATGTTAGTCAGTCCAAGCTGTCTTTACAGACTATGGAAAGAAACTGGCACTGTTATGAGTTAATTTGATTTAAGTTAAAAATTGAAATAGTTTGAACACTGCTTAGGACACATCCCAAGGATTTCAAGAATGTAGAAGAGCTTTTGCCATTCACTGATAAAATTCTGGCTGCTCCTGCGGCTGGAATAGTCTTTTAAATTAAACAACAACAAATGCTAGATATTTACTGTTGCAATATGGGTAACAATTCGTGGAGAAGCAGGGAAGTATCCTGGTTTATTTCTACTGAGGTCTATTTTTTAAAGGAAAAAAGCCTGCATACATAAAGAAAAAAGTATTAAATAATCCTAATTAGTTTTCTTTTCTTTGATTCAGCAGACCTGAGAGGTGAAAACATTCCAACAGAGATTAATATATTGGGAACCAAAATGAGGGTAGCGTGGGCAAATTTTTAATTAGCTTAAATCAGCTTCTATCTGCTTGTTCCATTATGAATTGTATTTCATGTATCTATATGTGTTTTATCTTTCACAGTTTGTAACTGGTATATATATATATATATATATA
>VZRS01015242.1:508363-545312 GCA_013398055.1 Ifrita kowaldi
AAGCAGTATGCAATTTATAAATTATAATTAGTTGTATTTATATCTTCACTGAAATTGGCTCACTAGTGGTAGTAATCAGTCAGTATTTGACATTAGAATTAGCCACTCATTCAAAAGTACTGGAAATTAAAAAGCAGATTGTCACATAACACTTTCAGTAGTAACGCAGAGGTTTTCCTGCCTTTACTGGTTGTAAATGAAAAATTAGAATGAAAACTAATTACTCTAACCAGACCTGAGGTTCTGGGAAGTATATGATGACAACAGAGTTACCATTAGATTGCTCTTTCCTCCTGCTATTTGGGACAATAAGTAGCAATGTCAATGTTATGCAAAATTTCTCAGATTTATTTTCAATCCAACAGAAGGTCAAGGCAATTCCATCCAAGCAGCAACTCCAAAAAAGCAACAGAAAACTGAACTTTTTTATACTATGGAAGCAGTAGTTTCTAGCCCTCCAAAGAAATTTGCTCCCTCTACTTGGTCAACCTTGTTCACTACTGACTCTGTTCCCTCTGATGCCACACTCTCTTTCCAAGCAGTGCATGTCTAATCTCTTCTCTTTTTAGGGCTGTAAATCTATTTAAAACCACAAGGTGACCTGATTCCCAGCACTGTATTCCTTCACAGTGACAGATGTTCTTCCAAGTTGTGAAAGGGTCTTAAGTGTTTGGTTCTAGTAAAAACATTTCTGGCATCCACTAATACAATATTGTCTTCTGTTTCAGCTGTTGATATGTTACTCTACTGGATGGGGCATTCCCAGCATTCCTCCCAAATCTCACCTGTCTTGTCTAGTAGGACTGCATGGACTTGGGAGAGGAATAGTCCTGCTCAAGATGTACAACATCTATCATAACCTATCTGTTATCTCAGATGGAACTGTTATGTGGGGATAAAACATATATACTTTGTCTAGATTGCAAAAAATTCCACAGATACAAGATAGGATTACTCAATCCCTGATTACTCCTCAGGATCACATCTATAGCAATCATATTCAGTTAGAACAACTGTTTCAAAGTAACGTCTAATTCTAAAAATTGAACTACTTAACAAGTATTTTGTGAAAAGGTATTTCAGAGTCATGGTTACTGTACACATGCATCCACAGCATAAGCATTTGCTGTTGGTTTGGCAAAGCATACTCAACATATATGTACACATATATCTTTGCATAGTCAACTCAAATATATGTTTGTGGGTATGGCATACAGTAAGAATGAGCATGTACATAATGTTTTGAAGCGACTGTGGATTATTTTGTCCATTCATTTCACAGCTATCTTAGCTGTTGCTTTAGCAACAGAAAATCCAGTGTAGACAGCTCTCAGATCAGATAGAATGATTCAACTCAGGTCAAGTCTGACAGATATGATATCATCACCATTTCTTTCAATATTTGTAGGCTTATAAAAATAGAACATTTATTTTGTAGACTTATACAAATAGAACATTCATTTTGCTTTTGAAATACAGTACTTATTGTACATAGATTATTGCTTTAAACCCTCACTACTCCCCTTCCCTGTGCACTGAATGTCATAGTTCTTGCCTTTTGAGGCTGGTAATATCTGAATGCATTGTGTCCCTGCTGAGCCTTTATGATGTTCTATATGCATCATATATCTTGTTTAGAATAATCATCTGGCACTAAACCATCACTAGTCAGTTGGTTTGAATGTAATAGTCTGTCACTTCTTCACCTCAGGCCAGTGATATCATGTGACGTGACTTCACTGACTTATCACATTCTATCAAGTATTCCTGGGCTAATTATTCCAGTTCACACCATCTGCATCACTGTATGACTGAAGGTACACAAATATTTCCAGTTGTTTTTTGTCATGATGATTAATTTCTTTAATTATACAAAAATAACTGTTCCAAGGGAAAAAAGTAACTCAGTGCAAATAATTCAAGGACACATCTATTACGTACCTTGGATTCAGAATTTCATTACTTAGGTACTTACATTACTTAGGTGAACAACCTAGAAAGTCAGTTCAGGGTAAAGAAGCACTACATACCTCCTTCTGTGAAGCTGGATGTGTATGGTATTTTGGTTAAAATGGATAAAAATGTACAGTAAATATTTAGAAAATATACGGATACTGGAAGTTTGTTACAAACAGTCTAGCCCTTTGATTGGTAGTGGAGTAGGACATGAATGAGAGCATGCTTCCCAGCAAAATTTGAACATGTTTCGTTATGACAAAGAGGGGAAGGGGTAGTTGCCTTCACGGCGGACAGGAACTAGCAGAAGGTGTTTCTTAGAGCCACATCTGGAGATCATAATCCATTCTTGAAAAGAATATTTGATCAAACTCAGATCCATTTGATGAAAAGTAGACAGATACATTTAAACTAGTCACCGTAAGCGCCTTCTTTAGTAAAGGAGAAAGGAGTTTATCTAATCCCTAATAGCATATCTAAATAGGTCAGTTGAGTAAGTTGAGAAGACAGGAATATAAGAATAACAATAGAGTTAAGCGCAGAAGTTCATCAGTTAGCATTTTCTCTCTGAAGTTTTGTGGATGAGACACCATTGCTAGGAAGGTGATTTCCCTCATATTCAGGTGGAATTTCCTGTGCATTGCATATTGTCCTATTGCTTGGCACCACCAAGAAGACCCTGGCTCCATCCTCTTGGCATCCTCCCTTCAGATACTTGTATACATGATGAGGTCCCTCCCAGCCATCTCTTCTCAAGACTGAACAGGCCCAGCTCCCTCAGCCTGTACTGTAAGAGAGAGGCTACAGACCCCTCATCATCTTTTTCACTGCCCGAGGGAAATTCTTTGTCCCAACATTCCTTTATCCTGTGCTCCTGGGTAAGAGATTTCTGAGGGATGGTCTTGTCAGAGAAGACCAAAGCAAAGAACACATTCAGTAACGCTGACTTCTCTGGGTTGTCTGTTACCAGGATTCCCCTCCATTTAGTAGTGGGCCCACATTATCCTTTGCTTTCCTTTTATTGTTGTATTTGAAAAAGCCCTTCCTCTTGTCCTTGACATCCTTGGCAGATTTAATCACAGAGGGACCTTGGTCTTCCTTGTCTCATTTCTACTTACTCTATCTCTCTCTATATATTCATTTCAAGTGGCCTCATCCTGCTTCCATCTCCTGTGTATTTCTTGCTTATTCTTGGGTAATGATAGGAGTTCTTTATTCATCCATATGGGTCTCTTGCCCCCCTTTGTTTATTTCTTGCTCAAGAAGACTGTTTTTGAAATTGGAGAAAGTGATTCTTGAATATCAACCAGCTCTCAGACTCCTCCTTCCTGCAGGACCCATCCCCATGGGATTCTTCCAAGAAGTTCCTGGAAGAGGCTAAAGCTGGTTTTTCCAAAGCCCGTGATTGTATCTTACTTGCTGTCATGTTTCCTCCTTGCATGATACTGAACTTCACAATCTCGTGGTTGCTGCAGCTAAGGCTGTCCCCAACTTTAAATCTTCAGCAAGGCCTTCACTGTTTGTTAGATAAGGTCGAGAATTCTCCTTCCTGCTCTTGGCAGTTCCACTCCATGCCTGTTCTTTCCCCTGTTCTCCTGTGGTGGTGTTCAGTCAGTTTGAAGATTTTGATGACTGATTGCAGGAATCTTGTCTTGCAATTTTATAAACAGCTTTCCATTACCAGTAGTTGCAGAGTATCTAAAAAATATATCTACTTACAACTTAGTAAACAATTTTGAAGACTTCCTCTAGTTTTGAGTAAGTCTTCATAACATTGAAATGAGAATAAAATTATAGAAATGTGTTCATGTTCTCCCATTCTTTTTAACACCATTTTCTTTCAGTTTTGTTATCATTATCCAACTTTCCCGTTACCACCTCCATATCAAAAATATCAGCCAATGGGGCTAATCATTTTTTTAGGGGCTACGGATCCAAAGTCTAAAATCTATGACAGCTGGCATAATGTTTGTACTGCTATGACAGTTTAAACAAAACTGATGTGTAGCTCCAGAGAATAAAATTTTATCTTGATCTAACACAGAAACAAATTGATAAATTAGTTGGAAAGCATAGAGCCATATCTCTAAAACATCTCTAACTCCTGCCTGAAAGTGTATTTACTGGAAATAATTGCATAGAACCATAAAATTGAAAACTTGACTTATGTAGCTGTATAGTTCTGTGCAAACATATTTTTTTATAATCATGTTGCAAAGTGCTGTACTAGCTTAGATATGCCCATCTGAATACATTTTACAGCACTGGAATTGTGTACTACACTCACTTGTGTTACTGTGAAGAAATGTTCACAGCAGACAACGTTCTTAGGTATAGAGATTACCATCACCTCATCAATTTATAATTGGCATAGTTAAGTTGTGAAATAACCAGAGAAGCCATAATTTACAAGGCTGGATATTACTGGCCCATGGATGACCACATGCTGGAGCAGGTGGATATGTGAATGAGGCTGTGACCCTGTGGGACGCCAGCACTCAAGCAGGCTCCTGCAGACTGCTGGACCCACGGAAAGAGGAGCCAACACTGGAGCAGGTTTGCCGGCAGGTCTTGTGATCTTGAGCTGGAACAGCCTGTTCCTGAAGGACTGCACCCCTGGGAGGGATTCACACTGGAGCAGTTCTCCCATGTTGGAGAAGTTCATGGAGGACTGTCTGTAATGGGAGGGACTCCACGCTGCAGCAGGGGAAGAGTGTGAGGAGTCCTCTCCCTGAGGAGGAAGGAGTGGCAGAGACAACATGAACTGACTGCAACCTGTGTTCCCTGTCACCCTGCACAGCTGAGGGGAGAAGGTAGAGAATTTGTGAGTGAAGTTGAGCCTGGGAAGAAGGGAGGGGCGGAGGAATGTTTTTTTATGATTAGTTTTTAATTCTCATTATCCTACTCTGATGATTGGCAATTTCCCCAAGTTGAGATTGTCTGACGGTAACTGGTGAGTGATCCCTCCGCATTTTTGCGTCGAGCAAGGAGCCTTTTGTTATATTTTTCCTCTGTCTGTCCACCTGGTGTCCAGCCAGGGTCCACCCACCACAGATGTTCATATGCAGACAGGCCACAGAAAGGTGCCTTCCAACTTGTTGCTTCTCCTCCAGGCACCACCAGTTTTTTCTTCAGAGCCCTGTGTGCATCGACACTCCCTGACAACTTTTGGCTACTTGAGCTCGTGTACAACTACAGAAAGCACAACAGGTGGTTCTGGATGTGAAACTGTTGTGTGAAGAAAGCGAGAAGCCTTAGTGGGGATGATCCTCCTCCCCACAGCAGCGAGTTTTAAGCCAAGACTCTAGCCCTTGGCTCCTGCCTGAGACGAATTCAGGTTGCCTGTTGCTGGCCACACACTTGCTCATTCAGACCCTGACCCCGATCCCCACAAGCCATAAATTTAGTCATGCATTATAAGAGGTCTTTTACCTCTCTATATTTATGTATTTTGGGAGGACAGGGAAAGATGGCAAGAAAGCTACTGAAATAGGCAAAATCTGTCACGGTATTAGTTTTCCAAAAACCATTCCCAACAGAGAAGGCCCATAAATCTTCCAGCTGTGTCTCATAATCTGTGATTATTGGCATTCTTAAATAAACACTTAACAAGTTTCAGCCATGGTTTTATCATTTGTTTTATTTTTTATAATTAATTTTTTCTTTTCATTACAGTCTTCACCATAAAGCCAGTGAAATCTATATACATTTCTCCTTATTTATTACTGGCTATGTTCCTTTCTGTTATCACATTCCTCTACCCTGCCACAGATTCTCTGCCACCTCCACCCAGGATACAGGTTACTTTCTATCCTCTTCTGCCTGGTAAGTGTTGCCTGGTTTTGGTTGATGTTACTCAAAATAAAGCTTCTATTCAAGTAAGAAAATTGTACATTACACACTTTACATATACCATATTCGGCTGGAGACTTTCAGCATTACTTTCTCTGTAATGTAAGTCAGATTTCGTTTGTCAGCTATGGTACAGGAGTTATTCTGGGGAACTCTGCCACAGAAGCCATGATAAGAAATAATAAAACATGTCAAACTCATACAGGAAAGGGTCTAATCAAATGTGACTTAAAAGAGTTTATATAGAATCTATTTTCACCTGGAGGTTGATGGGCTGACAGTAATGATTATAGGTACTTGAGTGAAGAAAGGTTCCAAAGGGTATACTGTTATTCCATCTTGCCAGTTGAAATACGGTCGTAAGGGAGAAAAGATCACATATTTATGGATTTGTAAATAAAGTGAATAGTTTCTTATTACCAGTTCAATCTTTTTCTCCAAATAATGCACAATCTTCTGTGTAAAATTGAAATTCGATGTAGTTGCAAACCAGAAGGTTTTTGGCACACAATGACTGCCAAATTCTGGGCAGTATTATCTATGTTTTAACAAAAGTGCCTGCAGAAATAAAGTTATATGTAAAATCGCATGCAAAACCTCACCTTTAAATATTTTCCCATTTTGGACTCTAGAGAAGTAATCTTGCCTCAATCTGCTTATACTTGAGAGACTATAGTTACAGAGAAGGTTGTGGTTAAGACAGAGCAATGTGTCTCCCTGTCACAGCAGATGTTTGTTTCGGTTCCAGTCCTCTTAATGTGAGAGACAGAGAAGTCTGTGGAACAGTACTTTATTTTGCCAGCCTCCAGAAACAAGTTTTATACCCATAAATATAAAGCTACTAAATAAAATCTATAAGATCTGAGGATTATTAAAACCTAATGTACAGATTTTGGCATTTGCTTTCAACCTTTCTTTTGTTGATTCCGTAATTTTATTGATTCCTTTTATTGATTTTAGTGGAATTTCTCACACTGGAGATGCACTGTACGTATCCATAACACTAGGGACTAGGTTCTGCCTTAGGAGATGTATCCATGGTAGGACAGAAGAGTTCCTTCACGCAGTGAGCAAGAGTGTTTCAGGCCCCAGCACCAGCGTGCCTGGCAGGTATCTGGTCTGAGTCTCCATGGTTAAATGGAGGGAAGGTCGGCTGGGGGAAATTGAAGAGCTGTCTCCTTTCAGAGCAAGTAAAGACTAGCAGTGTTTCTGGGTCATGTGTATGCAAGAGGTGTGAGGTACGGGAGAGAAGCATTTCTGTGGTTACCAAGAGGATAGACTCAGAGAAACTGAAAAGGAGAGAGAATCCAGAAAAGGAAGCTGTGAAGTCCATCCTTTGTGAGTTATGATAAAGACTCCCCTCTACCTCTGCTGTGGACAATTGGATATATATGATGGAAAAATCTGAGTAACTTGGACTAAGGAGTAGAAAATCAGCTTCAATTGGCCAGGAAAGGAGGGATTGTCTGTATCAACAGTGGCAGTTGAAAGGCACAGCAGAAGCTGAAAATTCAGTGTCTTGTGCTCTGGAAGTGATTTGCCTTCTTACCCCCTTCTACCCTCCTTTCAGTCTCATATATATTTATCACAGTTCTCATCTGATGCACAGACTCTCACTGCCTTGTCCTAAAAAATCCTGACAAGCTGCTAGAACATCTTCTGCCCCAAGCTGCATTACACTTGTGGAAATTTGTCTTGTAGAGGGGAGGTGAAAATGTTCAGGTTGCTGCTTAGGATTTTTATTTTTCCTGGAAAGAGGAAGGATTTTACTTTGGCTGAGGGCCACTTTCTATCCTTGAGCAGGACTTTTTTAGAATGGTGGGAAAGAGGCAATAGCAGACTGAAAATACAGTTGCCTGGACATGCTCCTTATGATTCTCAATGAATTCTCCAAATCAGCAATCCTGCAGGAGCAAATGGGGTTATGTGGTTATCAACTTCCTTCTCAATTGAACATTTTTCTATTTTATTTTAATATTTCCTTTACCCGGCTAAGGAAAAACAAAGGTAGTTTCTCTTTCATTTAAAAACATTCTTATTTTTGCAGGATGGGTAATGTTGCTAAAGGTTCACTACTAAATTTTAAAGGAATTATAGCTGTTACTTGATTCTCTTTTTGCTATAGATCTCAGTGTCTTATCATAACTTGCATCCTTGGAACTAGCATGTCGTTATAGTGCTCTGATTTATCCTCTGCACTTTTTATTAGGCTAGCTTTTATTCCACATAAATATCCATTTGTTTCATGGCGTTATATGTTTGCCCGTCCGTGCATTTGAGAGCCAATGACAAAGCCACCATGTCCTGGAATCAGCTTTGCTTCTTCTCGTGACTGGAGCTGCTGTAAGGACTTAAAGAACACCATTGCCTGTCTCAAACACTGTCAAGACCACAGAAGGAGCTTGCCATAAGAGAACTCACCATAGCTGGAACTTGAGATAAGTGCAGAAAGGAGGAATTTTTGACGGGAAGGTGCTGATTCCAGGCCTGGTGGAGGTGACATCTGGTTAGCACATCCCAGTTAATGCACAACAGGTTGTAAAATAAAGACAAGAGATCTCTGGGAGAAATGGTGTTGCTACTGATCCTGGAATCAATTGTCTGTAGTGGCCTGTAACCGTATCTTCCAGGCTTTTCCTCTCATGGATCAAGGAATTAAAGATAGGATGACTGCCTAGGTTGGAAATGGATTAGTGGGGAGAGGGAATGTGTCCAGTGACCACAACCACAGCCTTAAGAGACCCAGGCACAACATTATCTCTTAGCTCTTTCCAATTTGTTCCAGACATTTCTGTGATGAGAAATGTAGTGTAAAGCACAGGAAAAAGCTCTTACATCAAACCTCAGCGACCAAAACAAAACTTCAAATTCATGCCTATACTGTCATTTGTTTCTGAGTTTTTATTTCTCTCTCCCATCTTCAGCCTGCAACACTTCATTTAATCACCAGATCCGTCTCTTAATTTAAAGGAAGAAGAAGCTAGAGTCATTCCTTTACTTTGTTAAGAATATCTTTTGGAGCATATTTCATATTTAGGGCAGATGCCATTTCCACTTTGTTTAAAACCAGCTGGAAGCTAAAGGCTGCATTTTCCTTCCTGACCTTCTGCTGAAAAATGCTGTTCTCCGGGGGACTTGGGAGAGGAGGGCAAAGTGGTTCAAGACATCTCTCCATATCAGCAGAGCTAAAATATTAAGTATGATGCCTCAAATAAATTGATAAAACACATAATTTACACCCTTTAATGTTTGCTTATATTTCTAGTTTGTCATTCTGTGTCTGTAACCTGTAAGAATGTAAGCTCTGTTTTCCGTTGACATTTCATGATTCACATGTGTATGAACATCTGAAATCCCAAAAGAAATGAAAGAGGTTAGAAAAACATTAAATGAAATTCCAGTGGGCCTGAGCTAATATTTATTCAGACTCCATGACCTTAACACTTTGTAGAATGCCTTCCACTATTATCTCTGCTCTGCGCTTCCCACTGCAATCCATAAGAGCCAGAGGATGAGCTTCAGTTTGCCTGTGGCACACATACCTTGGCATAGTGACAAGGTATATGTGGTATCTGGCTTATCGACAGGCAGCAGGCAGGGCCAGATTGACACCTACAGATATGTCCCACAGTATCGAGAAAAGCAGCACTTGATAATGGTTTCAGAGATGGTTTCAAATGAGTACTGGCAATCTTTCTCTGAGACAATAAACTATAGACCTTAAATATGTTTTCAACAGGTTGCAAGATTGAAAGATAGCAAGCTCAAAGCATAGAGACAGAATAACAGTGCAGCTGATTGAAGGCCCATGAACCAGTGGTGTAAGAGAACCTATTGTAATTACTTACACTGAACAAAAAGAATTTATAAATAAAAACACATCACATGATATAAAGAAAACATTTGATGCTTAGGTTATTTCTGTGGGTTATTGCTCATATATGAATTATGGTTTACAAATCCCTTATTTTTCTGTCTGAAGTGGTTCCCATTAAAAAATCAACATTTGCCCACAGATGAAGCAGGTTACAGTCACGCAGTTCAATAAATTTTGGGTTGGGGTTGGAAAGGAAAAATGTTTCTACATCTTGCAGCTTCGAGTTTGGTACCTTTGATAATTGCTGATAGGGTCAAATGTGTGGATTTCATACTGAAAAAGAAATATGATGTGTTCCCTGAACATCTGACCCTCTCTTTACTGAGGTTGATTTTATTTTTTCAGTATTAAGTATAAAACCTGAACTTTGCATGTTAATATTGCTTACACCAAACATTTCCTTCATTCCGTTGTTTGGGCCTCCCAGTTTATCTTTGCTCCTTCATTTGTTTTCTGATAAAAAATAAAAGTCTAACCTTTTCACACATAACTGTATTTAAAAGTATTGTCTGTACCACAAACTGTCTTTACAACTGGAAATATTAGACAACTTTCTTGCTTAGGCTACTGCTAAAGACAGTAGTTAGATATATATATTATTTTTTTCTATCTCTCTAAGTCAGATTTCTTTTTGGGATAATGGGATTCATGACTAATTGCTCCCAGATCAGGCTTATTTAACTGTTGACCTTCACAGCTAGCTACTGAAGTATGGTTGACAGATTAGACAACAGTGCTGCCTTAGATTTTACTCTTTGTTTTCAGCTTCTGAAGGGAAGAGTAAACTGGATGAGCAGGCCAGTAGAAATGGACATAAATGATGGTCTTTCAAGCAGAACACAATGTGGGTAGATTCGAATTTCCTCCCTGGATTACCCACGGACTTCTATGGCACCTCTGAGCATCTTGTGAAACACCTCTTACGGTATCCCGTCACTTATGGTGTTTAAGGACATTTACTTAGAACACAAGAAGCATTATGGCACTGAATTTTAATGTGCTTTGTTCTTCAAAAGGAAGATCTGTACAAGCATAAGTGAATGTGGAATTTTTATTCTTCTCAATAGAAAATAGAGGAGTGATCAGTAAAGCTCTGATTTTCAGCACTTGTGTCACATAACCTTTATTAGATCTAAAGGTATTTTCAGAATTTGTAAGGCTTGGCACAGCCAATATTTTGAAGGTTATCTGCTCCTAAAAGGGAGAAAATTTTTAAATATTTGATATTAAACATAAATTAATATAACTGATTCTTATAATGCCACCAGGTAAACTACTTAAGGGTCTGTATGGGAGGCTGGAGAAGGAAGGTACTCTGCAAATTCACTCTTTCTTCTTTCTCCTTCTTCTCCATCTCCTCCTTCTCCTTCTCCTTCTCCTTCTCCTTCTCCTTCTCCTTCTCCTTCTCCTTCTCCTTCTCCTTCTCCTTCTCCTTCTCCTTCTCCTTCTCCTTCTCCTTCTCCATTATGATTTACCTTTGGCTAAGGTCTCTCTACTTCTTTTGAGTGAGACAGAACAGTGCAATTTAACTGACATCTTTTTTGTTCCTTATTTCCTGCACACAGTTGAAGCAAAACATATAGAAAAGGGCAATTTCTTCCCCCTTAATAACATTACATCTCTTGTGATTAACTGCTGATATTTATTTCAGTGATATTTTAGCAATGTTACTGTTGAATGTCAAAAAGCAGTGAAATCTGAGTCATACATTTTATGGTAAGCTCTTCAATAGCTCTGTTATCCACAATGAATTCATGCCATTACATGTCTGTCACTTCAGCAGCAGACTTTTTTTCTCAGTAAACACAAGGTCATTAAGCAGTCAGATATCTGCAATCTAGTAACTCTGATGAAATTAAAGATCCCACAGTTTCACTACAGTAAAAATAAATAACTTATTCAATTTTACAGTAGGATGGATGCATGCCTTTCAATGCAGGATTTGAACAGGGCTCGAAGTGAAATATCTGTTGTATACTGAAGAGTATATCTTATTCCTTTGCAATATTAAATGCTGGTTTTGCTATCAGGCTAACTTTTTTTATATGTATCACTGAATGCAGACTGCCACAAAGACTGGCTGTTTGGTTCTATTTCGTCTCTGCTTACAAATTAAAGCAGTTTGTTAGGAGAAACTGCTCAGAGCATCCAAATGGGAAAGAAGTGGTTGAATTTCATCCCTGAGTTCATCACTGAATTGCCCTGCAACTGCAGAAAAAGCAGTGAGGTGGATCCCACTGCAATGCTGAAAGGAGGTTCTCTACTGACCTGAGCAGGAAAGCTGGTACTCAGGAGTTCTCAGGCCTAACCAGAGGTCACGTCTAAATACCATGTCACCATGGAGCAAGGAAGTAAGTTTCTCCTGTAGAAAAATGTGAATCTTAGACAAAGTCCAGGGCAAATGGAGATGTGTGTTGTGAGATAAAACCATATGGATTGATATTCACTGTGTAACAGTTTCATGGTGCTCCCTTCAGTGTGACTGAGTTACATTATATTAGAACAACAATTATAACTGTGACTGCTGCCATCTAATATCCATATAAGTGCTACTTAAAGAGAATTTAGAAATAGTATTATCTTTTTTTCCTCTTTCTTTCTTTGGCTCTGTTAATTACTTAGCAACAGAGCTTGTGCCATTGCAGAAAATGAGGTCGGCAAGACAACATTCTGTAGTTATTTTAGCAGTTTATAAGTGTTGCTTTTTAATATTCACTCTCTTAAACACTTGCCTCCCCCCCAGCCCCAATAAAAGTACGTATTTAAGCCCTATGTGTCTCTTTAAGAGCAAAAGTTTACTAGGATCAATGTCCCTTAATCTGTTCCAGTGGCCTTCTACATACCTCCAGTCTTACCGGGGATCAAGGAGAGCATCTGTAATGTAAAACAAATATGTAAGGTAAACCCAAACCTGAAGTACTTCATAAGCAGACATTGGTAAAAAATCCTGAGTTTAGCAACTTGTATTTTGATTTTTTTGCACAGTATCACAGCTGAAGTCTTTGAGATACTAGTACTATGAAAATATTTCACCTCTGACTCAAAGCCTCAACAGTAAATGGTCCCAGGTGGAAAGAACCACTGAGTTATAGCCTCTTCTGTCCCCTTGTCCATGCTTGCTGCAGACAAGCAGTGCAAAATGGGCATTGCAAGTCTGTTCAGGGAACTAATTGCAGCCTTCCAGTACCTGAAAAAAGAAAAAGGAATACAGACACTGTTTACAAGGACCTGTATTGACAGGACTAACGGAGTTGTTTTCAAACTGAGAGTAGGTTAGATTAGTTGCAAAAAATTCTTTTCTGTGAGGGTGTTGAAGCGCTGGAATAGAAGCTGTGGATGCCACACCCCTGAGAGCATTCAAGGCCAGGTTGAATGGGACTTTGAGCAGCTTGGTTTAATGGAAGATATTCCTATCTGCAGCAGGGTGTTGGAACTAGACGATCTTTTATGTCCCTCCCAACCCAGAGCATTCTATGATTCCATGATTCCATGATTTTGATGTAACAATGAATCTACTGCCTGGTGTTAGGAGAGATCTTTGTAGAAAAGATTACTTCTACTTCAAAATTCACTCCTCTTGCTTCTGGCTGCTACTGTCAAGTGTCACCACCTGGTTTCATCTGGGTACATCCATAATGCTGAATAACACAGGACAGGCTCAACTCTGTAGCTGTGAGACTGTTGAATGGCCATTCTTGCATTTACAGGGTGCTGCCTCCGCCCTCTCCAAAAGGAATTCAGCTGTCCTTTGGGAATGAGGTCTGTCAGGTATTATCCATTGGGCATTACTTGGCAGAGCGCTAATTTTCACAAAGTAAACAGGTGTGTGAGAGCAGGTTAATGGAGGGGTGCAAAGGATCACAAATCAACTGCCCAGTTTTTAATGTGAACCCTTTTAATTTCCTTGTATAAATGTATCCATTGTGTCTTCAAGCCTGGTGCAGAAGAGCAACAAAGCATTCTTCTACACAAAGTGTATCTCATCCTGAGCTTTTACTTAAATTGCACAGAAACCTTCAGTTCATTGATTTATGTTGGACATGTTATTTTAAACATATATGTATTTCCATGAACATATGTGGATGCATAACTAAATAATCTCACTGATATCCTTGCAAATTCGATTCGGTGTTAATAGATAAGATGTGCTGTTTTTGTATCAATCATCATTACTACTGGTATGAAACGATAGGTTAGAAAAGTTGCATATCCTCTGCCTAACAGGAGCCAGGAGATGGCAAGTTCAGAGGGAGGTGTAAAAAAGTTTAAAAATAAAAAATAAGATCCTGCATGCCAAATGATTTCCATAGTTACACCTCTGAGCATTCAGTAAGATTTCACAGCTGTCACCAAGAGCTAAAATTGGCCTGTATGATCTCTCTTACTGGTTGTGATGAAAGGGAGTGAAAGAAAAGTGCTCTTATTCTCGAGATTTGTGAATTTTACAGTGGTCACCACTCTGAAACTTTATTAAAAAAGGAAAAATATGGAATGAATATGGATTTTCATGGAACATAAAAATCTACCATGACTTAGATGTATGACTTATAATCTCTCTATTATGACTCTCTAAGTCATAACTCAGTGTGCTGGGATGATTCTTCTTCTGTGCAAATTTACCTCGACTCTGTACTTGGACTCATGACATATACACACAAGTCTAACTCTAGTCCTTCCTGGTTTACATTGCATCAGTTGATAAGGTGGATACACCCATTTAGTCATGGTCTAGAAAACAGATCACATTTTCTTCATTGTTTTTCTACTGGTACTTTAAGACAAGGATTTCAAATTGATATGGAAGCATATGGACAATACATTAAAGTTCATCACACTCATGGATATGATGGAGATGTGTTCCAGAAGAACTAGAAGATAACTGCATAAGTGGTTTTCATCTCATCTAACTTTAACCGTATGTTTTTGCAACTACTTTCACATGCTTGTTAAAGGTAATGGGGAAAGACAGAGAGTAAGGAGAATGCATTGTACTATGGAAAAAGGTATGTCCACATTAATCACCTTCTGGATGCATGTAATTCTCTTCACTGAACTTGGAGGGAGATTAGAAGTTGAATTCATCTTTCCTAATGCAAATCCTGCTGTTATATATACATGTCTACATCTCAGTTATGCTTTTTATATAGTCAAAAGGGATAAATGGATGTTTCTTCAAGCGATTCATCAAACACCAAAGTGGAGACACAGGCAAGGTGAATGAACTTTTCTTCCCATATAAGCACACTGGAAGGTTATGGTGTTCTACACAGTTGAGATAACTACATCACAGACATGCAAAGTCAGGTGAAATAGGAATTTCAATGAAGATTAAACTAGGTGACTTGTTTAAATGGAAGACCTTACTTCCACAGAAGATCAATTCTTTATGGTCTCTTTAACTTCCAGGCCACAGTCCATATTCCATACTTAGACAGGTTAATAATGCACATTTGCAACTCTTTTTTAAACTCTTTTCACAATGCTAGTGTGATTATAGATTACTAGCAGAACAGACAGGTCTGAAAACAGACCTGTTTAGAGAACACTATGGAAAGAAAATCCTATGTTTGAATATCTGTAGTAGAAAAATAATACAATTAGGAAAGTCTATTTGAAGGTTCATTCCAGAAGGAAGGTGGAGAGTCTCACTTCCTGCTGTTGTGTGCAAGCATAGGACAATGCAACACAGACCTCCTACTTTCCTTATGGGATGCAATCATAATGGGCCACACAGTCCTTAATACCAGATGGGCACAGTAAATATTATAGATTTGGGATTACTGTTTGGATACCTTCTAAAATGAGAAATAAGTTCTAAATTGTAAAAGTTGGAGAGGATGCAGTGGTGGCTAGGTTCAGTGTTTTACTCTTTTCCAAGCAGGATAAGTAATTGTCTCAATTGTTAGAAGTCTTCTCCTTTCCTCGCAATCAAAACAGCCCCTAGGCATAACACTCATATATTAGAACCTAAGCAAAGGGGAGTATAAGCAACAGTCATCAGGTCTAAAAGCTGAAGATAGATAGCAAGAGTACATCTACAATTTAATAACTGGATTTAGCTCAAGTAAATTTCAGACCTATTCTCTTCCCAAAGAGCAGGTTTCATGGGTCAAGACTTTGCCCCCATAGTATGTTTTTAGTTATCCTCTCTAGAGAAAAACACATATGTGTATCTCTCCAGTTTGTTCAAAATGCCAATCAGTGGCTTTCCTTACATGTACAGAATGGGGTTTGATTTGTTGAGACATTCACAGATCTTTTGACAGATGCATTAGAGGACATGAGATTCCTGCCTTACAGGTCTTTGGACCATTTATTCTGTATGCCACATTCTTCGCAGTCAAAATAAAGAAGCAGCTTTCCCTCAGATTTATTCTTCCTAACATAACTTCCTAAAGATTTAAGAAATAACATTGTCCACTGCCTGAAATCTAACAAAATGAACACCAGGACACCAGGACACTAGGACAGATTTTTTCGTTCTGACCTTTCGTGTTCAAGACACTATTCTGAACAATTTTGTCTATGGAAGATGCATGACAAGGGGCTTATCTGACTTCATTTCATTAACAAATGCATCACTTATATGACTTTGGTAGAAGGAAATATTCCTCCTACATTGAACAATACTTCTCAGCATGTGGCTAACAGCTACCATGGCTGTCAGCAATGAAGGTATGAAATTATTAACATAATGGATCTGTTTCAGAGGAATCCATAGCAGAATTAAAGGATCCATAGCTTGGGCAATGAAGAAAGAGCTCAATACTTAACATAGCATATTCGTACTTTTCCACAAAGGGTTTCCGTTATTATAATGACTCAATATATAGTTTGGAAAATTGTTAAAATTAGCAAAAACTTGCAACTTTGATGTGAAGCAATTAAATAACCTGTTTCATTGGAAGCATGACTAATGAACTGAAGCTACCTGAGTAGCTGTGGCCCGCCAAAATTTTTCCCTCTACAGTTAGGCCTGCTGTGTGTCTATCACCAAGGAACACTGGGGAGGACAATGGCTTGTCTGGAAATTGCAGATCTATATTTCCTACTACCAATTGCCAGATGCTGGTTTGCCAGATCCATTTGGTTCAAAACCCATAGTCACTCCCTTCAGGTAAAGATGGAGTGATACTTTGTGCAGGTGGGTTGTCTGTTTCTTGGTGGACATAGGCATCATCGTGTGGCAAATGAAACAACAGTGGAGGAAACGAAACCATTAGGAGCCAAAACTTCAGTTGGTCAGAGGAGCACACGTGACCACAGACACACTTTTAAGGAGGCACTCCATGCTGAAAGAGGTAGGAAAAGCCCCCAAGGGGTTGTGGCCATGGGTGACTCACGCTGTGTTAAAGACACAAAAACCCCATTACAAAAAGAGCAACAGGAAACCTTCTATGTATGGGCAGCCAAAACAATCGCATGCACTCAGACTCCTGTGCTGCCCATCACCTCCTCAGAGGGCAACCCATGGCAAAAGAAAGGAAAGTTGGGGTGGGGAAGAGGGAGGACAGGACAAGTGTTTGTGCTCTTTTACTTAATTCGTAAAGCAACTATGGGAGATTTGTACTGATTGTCAATCAAACAATCAAAATGCCCTGAGCCTAGGATCTCTCGTCTTAAAAGGGTATTTAAGAACATCTCTACAATGATTTGAGTAAATATGCTTTTTCTTATAACAATAATTGAGATTAAAATATATAAATACCCACTATTGAGAATTTCCAGGGATTTGCTGATACTTAAGAAAAAAATTGCATTGGAATCTATTATGAAATATTTTCTAGTACCCTCAGATTCTCTGGAATTGCTGCGTTCACCTTATCTGCCATAGCGCCTGAAATCAAAACTTTTTACTAGCACCAGGGGAAAAAGTAAAGGCACACAGTGTTACTTAAATATCTATAAGATCCGAGCAAGGTTCAAGGGTTAGCTGCAAGTGTGAGTTTAATGAATTCAAGTTCAGGCAGATATTGGATTTATGGATGTTAATAGAGACAGTCATGTGCGTCTCATGGATTGCCACAAGCCAGGAGGGCTTATGAAGAACTTATGACATGCTGACTGAAGGTGGAGAAAACAGAGATAATAAAATAAATATGGGCTCTGATTTCAAAGTCCTGACTAAGAAACCACTGGAGCTCTGCCATCCTACAGTGAAGCTAAAATCAGATGTGAGCTAAGTGCTGAAGGTGTTTACAGAAACTTGCTGCTCCTGATTGCTGTTCTCATGGGTGCTTCCCCCATTAAAAGATGTTTCACTCAAAGATTCTGCAGCACAGTGTCTGCATAAGAAGCAACCATTTTATCAGTCTCTATAAACAGAGAAAAAAATTATTGTTACACCAAAATTATTGTCTCCTCTTACAGAAACGTTTGCTTTGTTTTGTTTTGCTGAAATTGATCACATATTTTGGAATGCAAAGAACACTTCCTAAGCACAGAACACTGATACAAAACACTATTGAGAAGAAGAAAATGAGTCATATAAATTAAAAAGAATTCCTTACTGCGATTTGGTAGATTTTCATGTTTAAAATCAGCTCTTGTTCCTTCGCAGAAAAGTGTATAAGGACTGGAATTTTGATACCTTTAAACTATATAAAATCAGACAATTTCAGTATGATAGACCATAGCATAAAACATTCCATCATGTTGTTCTGTAAGACAGAAGCTTTTTAAGTGCAAAACTCATTAAAAGAATTTTTTGGAGGAAAAATTTTAAAATGTTTTCTTTTTGAGCTTTCCCACAAAAAAGACTGAAAATTTTGGTTTATTTGTTCTTTTAGTTATTTTTGAAATTCCCTACAGTTTGTCCAAGTCCTACTTGAAAAGTGTCTTCCATGCTGCATTGATATCTCATTCATGACATCTCTGCAGCTCTGCTTACATTTGGTAGTTCATTGTTTATGTATCTCAGAATCATTTTCCTGTCAATTCATTGTTACCTTATTATTTACCACACATGTAGCTGTCACATGTCCTTTCCAGAGAAACAGAATTCTAGAGCACAAGCCTCATTAACCTATGGCAGTTACATTTGTTACTTCTAAATTCATGTCCTTTCATATAATTCATTATTCCACCTTGCCAAATGATCCAGTCAGTCTAATACAGTCCCATAGCTAGCTGTGACTCCACCATAATTTGAAGTTATTGGAAAGTTTTACAAATAACAATTATGTATTTATTGCTAGTGTTCTACTGATTTATTGTGATTTTCCACTTATATTTAATTTCTGTATATATTGTATAAATAATAAACCATAAAATATAGAAAATAATAGCAACATCTAAAAAAATGAAATTACAGAATCATAGACTTTAGGTTGGAATGGACCTCTAGAGGCCACTTGATCTTTTTCTTTTCTCAGAGTAAGGCCATATGAGAGCAGATTCCTCAGGGAATGTTCTGTAAGAACATTCCTAGCTTCTCTGGGCAAGTTATTCCAGTGTCTGACTACTCGCATTCTGAGAAAGTTTCTCCCAATATTTTCTAGAAATTTTCCCTTTTGTAAATTTTGTCTACTTATTGTGCATATATGAAAATAATCCAGTTCTCATTAGATATCTAAAGACAGCATCATTTACAATATCAGACAACTAAAATATCAAATTTGCACACTGTGTAAGGCTCTAAGCGGTTTAATCCTTAAGCAAAAGTACTATCGTATGGTCTCATGCTTCCATTTTGAAATCTGGAATTGTGTAGAGGGCAACATCAAATGTTAGAGAACACAACCATATCCAAACCTGAGATTTCATTAAAATATTTTCTATCCCTTGCAAGTTTAATTACCATTAAATCCTTCTCTTTCATATAGCTTTTTCTCCTGAATTTTAATTTCAGAGGCAAATCATTCATTTTTTAGCCCTACTTTGGTGATGTCGTAACAGGGTTTCACAATGTCCTCTACATGAGAGACACTGAAATTATTCAAGATTTGGATTCTCTCACACAGCAGGATATCTGTGGAAATCTGATGCATTAGATGACCAACTGCAATTTAAGGTACCATCTATGGCCTATAAAACTTTACGTGGTTTGGAATCAATTCACTTGAGAGATTATTGCGCTCTCACTGGCACTGATGTGTGTGGCAGCAATGCTTTAGTTGTTTTCTACTCTTTACAAAGGAAAAGTATGCACCCATCTGAACATTGTCTGCAGCATTTCCTGCGTGCTCAGATTTCCTTCAGATTTCTTTCTGCAATAGGCACATTTTTACTCTGGAGAAAACTGAATGTGGCTAGGAGGTACACAGGGAGAATAGGTGTTTGCCTGATTTGGGAAATGAGTTAAATGATGATGAGGTGTAATTTAGTCATATTTAGTGTATAATTAAATATTAGACCACCTAGAGCCTTGTATAATGCCTTTATTATATTAAACTGAAATGAATAAAAACCACAATCAACACCACTACTAATTTACTGGTGATTTATTGAGGCAACAGCTTTGCAACACCACAGGCGCAGACACACTGCAGTGGGCTCTATGTAGTTCAGGTCTGCGAGTCCTGATTAGACCGGGAAATATGCTGTGTGGTTGTGCCCATCTTGACTGTGTCTGTGGTGCTAAAGAGAGACAGCTGGGGACTGACAACTGCAACCGCCAAGCTTGTGTCCATAAAATTAAGACACTTGTTTTGAAGCAGAAAAAGCTGGATCATCCAAAGACAGAGGGTGAGCTAGCAGTTTAACTGGCTGAGAGTCTGTTATTTTAATCCAGTCACTGGCCCTTTTTTGTTTAACAGTATAGGTATATTTCTCTGGAGATACTAAAAACTTGATTAAATAAGTCAAGAAAGAACCTGATGCATTGGATCTACTCTGAGCAAAACTGGATTAGGTGGTCTATAGCAGTCCTTTGAGTTTAAACCATTCTAAGAGTCTATGAATATTATTTCTAATGACAACCCGGTCCTACCTAACCTAGTTAGTCATATGCAGGTTTGCTCTTGGGTACTGAGGTCAATTGGAACAGAATACTCTGTACCCACCTAAAATCCTCTTAATGTCCTGCCTGTTGAGAATGATGCCTACCCATTGAAGGCTTTGTGCTGTGCCTGAGAATCATTCTGTGATTCTGTGGAATAGTCTGGGCTAGGTCAAAAACCAGCCTTCCAGGAACCATGTGAATTATTTCATTGGGCCTCCCATTGTCTTTGAGTCAGGTGAACTCACAGCCCATACTTTGGAAACTAAACCAGACCAAGCAGTGTGATTATCTACAGCGATACTGTTGTTTTAACATGTTGGTTTTGGCTGGGCCACCTCACACTACACAGACAAAGCCAAGGGACTTTGGATAGTACTAGCCAAGGTCTGCTCCTGATGGACAGTAAGTACAGGGCCATCGTACTCAGAGGACACAAGAGAGTTTAATCATGTAAGCCTCTATGTTGTGCTACTTCAGAATGGCCCCAACCCACTTTTTTTACTAACATAAACATAGTACTAATATAATATGCTTAGAACTCAGAAACGTTCAGCAAGATCCACACTCATCTGCTTCTCTGCATTGAGAATTTTGAGGACTGAATTTTCCTGAAGTTTGGTATTTCTTGGGATGATCAGTATAAGAGCTGGATGGTGAAAAAGACAAGTTTGGGTCTTGCATAGACGTATATCTGAAAATACAAGCATTATCTAAAAGATGGCTATGTATTTCTAGACTTGCAATATTCCATAACAACGTACACTGGCTGCTTCTGAGACACCTCTTCCCCTAAAATACACATTCCCTAAATCTTCTTACAGAATATAACTGATGCCAATTCTAAAACAAACCTCATTGCTCCTTTCAATCCTCTCTAAAGCTGTAATGGGTTATCTAGGTCTTTTCTTTTAGACTTCCTGATTAAACCTTTCATTTTTAATCTTGAAATTACTTTAAAATGTTCAGAAACAGAAATACTTAGTCTTTCCAAACAATTTTTTAAATATTTTTTTTCCCAAATTGTGAAGGATTATTACAAGGTTAAAGTGTTATGTGCCTTAAAATTTTCAAAAACCTTCAGCTGCAGAATCTTGAATTATATTTTCTGTCCTCCTAAACATGCTGTTTGGAACCCCAGAATAGCAGCAGTACATTTTGTTCCACTTGGCAGCTGGGTGAACAACATGAACAGAGAGCAGACACTAAAAGGGGACTCAGGACCAAAATAGGCTTTTTTAATTTTTCCTAGTTATTTGCTGCCAGATGGTTTCCAATAGCATTCCTCAAGTGTTTCCTGCAATATTGCAGGGAAGTAAGAATTTGAAGTGCCCTTAAACCAATCTTTGTGCAGTGGATTGATGTGTTCAAAGAGCAGGTATGACACATTCAAATAACTCCAAAAATATGTTTACAGGAATCCACAGCATTGTTGGTTATTCATCATAATAATTCTGATCATTCTGTTGTTTATTTCTTACCTCTTTTTTGCATTTTTGGAAAGGAGTTTATGAAAGTCAATGAACATGTTTAAGTTATCTGTGGCGTGTGATTAGCTGGGAATGAATATTCAGCTAAGAAGTATTTTACAGAGAATGTGGTCCAAGAAAGGACCATGCGTGCTTGCTTATATTTTCATTTAGTTGGACATGGTAAGCCATTTGAAATAAAAACTTGCAAGACACTGATTGCTGATCACAGCTGAAATCAAGTCTGTGTTATTTATGGAAAACCAAAATATATCTCAACCAATGAAGATCCAAATGTCGCATTATTCACTTGACAAATATACTTCAGTAAGAGATTTCTGTAGAGATAATTGAACTTTCTTAATGTTGATATGAGTTATGAGAGCACCAAGAATTCTCATAACATTAAAACTGAATGGAGAGATATCTGTAGAAACATAACTCCTGAACTGTAATAACTTGGCATCAATGATAATGACATTCCAAGACAGGAATTGTAATACTGGTGGAAAAATGCAGAAATAATTTAATTTAAACCCACTTTTTCAGTAGGATGGGATTTTTTTAAGCCCTTCTACATAATGATATTAAATTAATTGAAAATATTTGTTCTTTCTTTTCAGTTCACTGCATTTATGCTTAATAGATAATATGCTTTGAACTACAACAAAGTCCCTTTTTCAAAAGATTTGATGGGGTATTGAAGCAGTGTCATATCTGAGGGCAGAAATTTTTAAAATGTATAATATGTCTCTAAGTATTAATAAAACCCAGCAATACTTCAAAGTTTTCAAGTAAGTCACAGAATAGTTTGGATTGGAAGGGACCTTTAAAAATCATATAGTCCAGCCCCGCTGCTATGAGCAGGGATATTCTCAGTGGGATCTGGCTGCTCACGAAGCACCATCCAATCTGACCTTGAATGTTTTCAGGGACAGAGTATCCATTATTTCTCTGGGTAACCTGTTCCAGTGTCTCACCAACTTGGTTGTAAAAAATATCTTTCTATATCTAGTCTGAATCTACCCTCTTTCAGTTTAAAACCATTACCCCTTGTCCTGTCACATCAGGCACTACTAAAAAGCCTGTCCCCATCTATCTTGTAGCCCCCTTTAGGTACTGAAAGGCTGCTGGAAGGTCTTCCCAAAACCTTCTCTTCTTCAGGCTGAACACCCAGCTCTCCCAGCCCTTCGGCCTTGGGAGAGGTGCCCCAGTCTTCTGATCATCTTTGTAGACCTTCTCAGGACTTGCTCCAGCAAGTCCACTCCCTCAACCTGCTGGCCACTGTTTTTTTGGTGCAGTCCAGGGTACAATTTTCTTTCTGGGCACAAGTGCACATCCCCAGGTCATGTCCAGAACCCTCAGGTCCTTCTTGTCAGGGCTGCTCTCAACCCCTTTATCTCCCATTTTGTATGAATACCAGGGATTACCCCAACCTACATGCAAGACCTTGTTGAACATCATGAGACCCTCATGGGCCCATCTTTAGAGCTTGTCCAGGTCCCTCTGAATAGTATCTCATCCTTTGGGCATATCAACTGCATCATTCAGCTTGGTATCATCTGCAAATTTGCAGAGTGTGCACTTACTGTCTATGTCATTGATGAATGAGTGAAAAGTCATGGCAGTCAAGTGAAGTCACCACTGGAAAATAGGAGAAATTTTGTAAAAGCATAGAAAGGAGGACCCTGTGAACTACCCGCCTTGTGCATGGAAAGATTGTGGAACAGTTTCTCCTAGAAGCTGTGGAGGATAGGGAGGCAATTCAAGGTGACATGGCTCCACAAAGGGCAAATCTTGCCTGACGTATATATAGAAGCCCTTCATATTATTCCTTGCATCCTGTGCCAAGGTGAGCTCCAGTCTCACCTTGACCTTCCTGACCCCATTCCTACACAACTACTGTGTCCCTATGCTCTCCCTAGGACACCTGTCCCTATTTCCTCTGCCTGTGCATTTCTTTGTCTCCCTTTAGTACAAACAGCAGGACCTGGTTCATCGTGCCACTCTTATCTTCCTTTCCTGATTGCTTACACCGGGAGATCACTAGCTCTTACACTGTCTGGAAGCTGTCCTTAAAGATCTCCCATTCTATTCTTCTCCCTTTTCCCTGACGGCAGTTTCCCAGGGGGTCCTCTTAACTAACTTTGTGAAGAGCTGGAGTTCTGCTGTCCTAAAATTCTGGGTCCTTGTTTTATTCTTCACCTGACCCGTATCCCTCAGGACTGCAAACTCCACCAGTGCTAAAGACAGGAAGTGAAAGAAACAATTTGACACACACTAATACAGATAAAATGCAAACACGTGCCTACAAAACCAGAAGAAATTTAGAAAAGAAGGTACATGCTTCACAGTTCTGAGATTTTGATAGGTTAAAGAAGGGACATACCAGTTTACAATGTGTGTGAATAACTGGAAGCATTCTGGCACCAACAAGGTGAACTGCAAATAATTAAGTGGCTTAAAGTTTACATCCGGGACTCAAAAAAACAGGTTTTGATTAGAATCTTCAGTTAATTGCAGGTATTTTAAGTTACTTGGAAATCAAGTTTGTTTGCAAAAAAAGAATTTTAATTGTGTTTAGGTGTCATGTTTAGTACCATCAATTAATACAATCGACATTGATGGTGTTCTCATTTTCTAGAACCCTAGATAGTAAAATTTTGGTCCTTTAGATACAACTAAATAAAACTATAGCAAAATTAGATCTTTCCTTATGAATACCTACAGCACTTACCTTTTAGCCCCTCAAAACAAAAATTTGCATTTTGTAAGAGCACTGATGCTCTCCTGTACACAGAGGTGCATCAGTTCAACCTACAATGTGAGGCAAACCTGCAATGAGACAGCACAATGTGAAAAGACATGCTTTTCAGGTTTCCCAGTAGTGCAATAAGAATAACTTTCAACTAAATCAAAGCAATAAATCTTGAAACCAGAAGCAGAAATAAAATAGTGCCATATCAGTTTAAAGAAATAGTTGTATACATACTGAGAGACAGATCTTAACATACAAAATTTTTTTGGGTGAAATACTAAAGTAATTAGAAAATTCTTAAATGTGAGGATGGGAGACTGACTTTTCAGCTGTGCAGTTTCCTCCAGTTGTCTGGACAAAAATGATACCTAATCTCCTACTGCTGAGATCAGCTGGCTTTTCAGCATTGAATTCAATGAAAAGAGGAGTTTGATGTCTGGAATGTACAGTATTGCAGTTGCACATTCTGTGAAGAATTAGTAACTAAAGGTCTTGGTGATTTGCAATAACGCTGTGGCATTTGAATTAGTGCTTTCTAGTACCAGTCTTTATAAGGTGAAATACCTAGATTTAAGAGGTAAAATTATAAACTTGTTATTAAAGATTAAAATCAAAAATTCCCTCTGAGAAACACCAGTGTCACAGACTAGAATTCCTTATTTACATGATATCAGTGACACAGTGCTACAGCCATCTGGTAATAAAATGACCATTCAACTCCAAAGGAGACAGAAGGCATAATGCATTTTTAAAAGAGACTAAAATTCATTTTCTCAAAGAATGTTCTCTGACTTTTAATTGAAATTAGGCCATGATTTCCCCGTTCTGCAATCAGCATCAATTATGAGTCAGTCAGCTACATAATGTGAGCAGGCATAAGTTCACCCAACTAAATCATTTGAACATAAGACTCTAAGAAGACAGAGCTCTACAAAACTCCACTCAAGCATATGGTAATGCACATGTAGAAGGACATTAACCTGTCATCTCCTCATGCCTTGTGATGGCAGTTCTGGATCTTGTTAAAGTCTTACACATTTTTGCCAACAGCTCTCCAAGTGTTTTGAGGTCTAAAAATACAAATTAATGAGAGAACCGTTCTTTATTCTTGCTTTGTGTCAATATACAGTAAGGTCAGGTAAAATTGCTGCCATTCTGAAACACACACTTATATGGCCAGTGGAAGATTTCCACCTCTTCCTTCCCATTCAGATTTTCTAGCATTTTCAGTAATAGTAATGGCCAAAATTTTCAAGGGTGAGGTATTGAGTTACATATAGACTTAAATAGTATGCAAGTGTCAATGTATAATTTTCTTCTTCTCATCTGCCTATTAAAGCAAGACATATAATAAATTTAAATTCTTACAGAAGAGCAACAATGAATTTATTTAGGAGGTCAGTAACACTTAGCTGTGGATCAGTTTTGCAGAACAAGATCTGATATGCAATCGTTTAAAAAAAACTAAAAAAAAAAAGTAAAACTAAGGAAATTATTTAACTTTGAGACTGACTGCCATAAATAAGATGAAAGATTAGTTAAGAAACATAATCAAAGATACTGATTAAAATAATGATTACAAAAGAATATTTTAAATGGATTTGGGATTTTGTGTTATCTTTTCTCCAACAGTTTCAGACAGAAACTTTGTGGTGAAATACAGGAACTGATTCACAGGTCTTGACAAATCCAATGACTTCTGCCCACACACCCCCCATCAAATTTCACCACAGTATTCTGTTGTGAAAGTTGATTGATTAGTCTGGATCTTGGTTCCACCAGAGAGACAAAAAAAGCTTTCATTTGTTAACTAATTTTAACAAAATAATAATAACTGAAATTAGTAGGAGATTAAAATAAAGTAACATTTAGTACAAAACCTCCATAATCTCTCACAGGTTCAAATTCTTGTGTATATGAAAGTTAAAAAAAGTGAAGCTTATTAAATCATCCAAATGCTCTAGATTTTTTTTATTTATCTAACTTATCTAATAATCTAACTACAAGCTTCTAAAAAGCCCATCTTTTCAGGACCAACAAAATGAAGCATCTTTTGATTTTTGCATCTCTTTATTTATGTATTTTTTATGTAAACTATTATGGAATGCTAAAGAAATATTGTTACTCTGTGTATATACCAAAACATAGAAATTATTATTCAAACATTGAGAAAAAAATATTAAAAGTCCTAATAAAATTCAAAAGGTCAATACAAATAAACAGTAGAAAATTAGTATGGGAGGAGAAAAAGACATTAAAACTGGTCTTACTAGAAAAAATTATTTTTTAATCCCTTGTAAGTGTCCATTCTCACAATGTGTACTACAAGAATACATTTCTAGCCTTTGGGAAAAGCATAATCACCTTTTTTTTACTAATTTTATGATTAAACATAATATTTTAAGCTTAATATTTACACAGCAACCCATGGCCTCTGGAAAATGTCTAGCAAAACCTAGTGGATTCCTAGTTTAATACATTTACAACACTGAGTAAAGGTATAAAAGTCTATATTGCTTCAACATAAATATGCTTCCCAAGGCAAATCCAGTAGAGAGGCTATTTTGTTTTTCAAGAGTCCTGCCATAAGGTGAAGTTCAGATGACTCTGTCTGGGCTGTGATCCCATGTTTTCAAAGCTCTTCTAAGGATGCACGTGTCAATACATTACCTTTTAAAATCTGACAGAAAAAGCAATATAGGAATGTTTTGATTTTAAGTTTAATTTCTAACACCACCAGAGTATCGTAGCACCAGGCCATGGAACACCACATGGGATGGCATCATTCACCCCCTGGTAGCTGTGCTGTTGTGGGGACAGGAGCACAAAATCAGAGTCTGGAA
The DNA here is from genome assembly GCA_013398055.1 of Ifrita kowaldi. Classification (NCBI taxonomy): domain Eukaryota; kingdom Metazoa; phylum Chordata; class Aves; order Passeriformes; family Cinclosomatidae; genus Ifrita; species Ifrita kowaldi. The sequence goes on from VZRS01015242.1 coordinate 536,058, forward strand.
AAGAGGAATTGGGAGGAAGATTCTGTGGCCCAACAGATGTGCCATTGCTCTGTGAGAGGGCAGATACAGCTTCTTGATCACACTCTTGGTACTGGTTTTCTTCCCCTGCACTAATATTTTTAATATTTCGGCCGTAGATTTCCACTTTTAATTGTTGCTAACAGGAAGAACACAGTGAGGAGGCACCATCAGCTCCTGTGCAAGAAGCTGGTCAGAGTGCAGACATCATTGCCACAAAGCTGCATTCAAAGTAGAGATATTTTAAGAATTACTATCTTGGATTTAAGGTCCTACATTTTATGCTCATCCCATTTGCTGAGCTAAAGCCTTCTCTCTGGATCTTAATCTCTGTAATAATATATCCCATCTCTGTGAAAGGCAAAGAACATCTTTTCCTTGCAGCTTTAAAGTTCTTTGAAGAAAATTCGACTGAGTACAAAGGGGTCCAGACTGAAGATACCCAGAATGTTAATAGTACTAATTGTATTGTTTACTTGCAGTATGTTGATATATCATTATGCAAAACATGAGCTAAAGAAGAAAGAGAAAAGGAGTACAAAAACAAAGAGCAGAACTGTGAAAAATCTCAGTTAACTTTGAATTAGTTGAATGTTTCAGCTTCAGAATTTGCTTTTTAGAAGACTTGGAGAACAAGTAAACAAAGATTTTTCAATCACATTATTCCATCAGGTAGAGTTGGATGACTTTGTAAATTACAAGTCTCCCTCTGTCTTAACTCAAAGGAGAAAATGACAGTTAAATTTTGTTTTTTTCAAATGAAACGTGCTTTTCCCCCACAACATTAACTGCATAGCACTACAGTACCAACAACATGCTACTTGAATAACCAGTCTTTCAGTGCCAAAAGAAAATGAATTATGTGTTATTAAGAAAATCCCCAAAGTTCTCTTCAGCAACGAGGGAGTACAATCATGGATGCTGTAATTATGTAAATAATCACTTATATTCAATATTGCCCAAGTGCCACTAGTATATCTGCATGTTTGTAGATATATCTCCAAACATATCTGCATGCAACTCATTCATAATCAGAATACATATTTGATCAGCTGAAGTGCGTTTTTGGAAGGCAAATGCTATGTTTATTGGTAATGAAATGAAGGCCTCAGAGCAGCTAATAAAGACTTAGCTAGTGGAGAGCTTTTTTAATACACCCGTGTGCCCTCAGAACTCCTGATGAACTGTGGGGTCCAGATGATCAGACAGTGTCACACAGGCATTGACTCACACTACTTGTGATTCTTCCCACATGCTTGATTTGCTCCTGTGTTAACCCTTCTCACAGCCACAGACCAATGGGAATGACATCTTTCACTAACATCTTATTGTGAGATAGGAAATGAATGTCTTTTTGCCCTGTAGATGACATTTTACACTTTACCTTCAATAACATTTGAGAAATGCTTTAGATAACTTTATGTTAAGTACTACGTCCTGGGCTGTGGACATATAATACATAATTCAGTTGAAAATTAGACTATCTAAATGTAGATATTAACCTGTGGGTATCTGCATAGTAGTATTGTGTTTATGTGGACAGATTCTGGTAGCAGGGGATCAGTAGATAGCAGCTTCTGTGAGAAGTCACCAGAAGCTGCTCCTGTGTCCTACAGAGCCAATGTCAGCTGGCTCCAAGGTGGACCCACCACTGGCCAAGGCTGAGCCCATCAGCGATGGTGGGAGCGAAACTGGGATAATAGATTTAAGAAAGGGAAAAAAATATTGCACAGCAGCAGGTGGGAGAGAAGAGTGAGAATGTGTGAGAGAAACAGCCCTGCAGACACCAATGTCAGTGCAGAAGGAGGGGGAGGAGGTGCTCCAGGCACTGGAGCACAGATTTTCCTACAGCCTGTGGTGCAGACCATGGTGAGGCAGCTGTGCCCCTGCAGCCCACAAGGGAGGACAGATCCACCTGCAGTCTCTGAAAGACTCCACACTGGAGCAGGTGGATATAACCTGCACAAAGCTGTGACCCTGTAGGATGCCTGTGCTGGAGCACGCTCCTGTCAGGATAGGTGGACCCAAGCAGAGAGGAGTGCATTCTGGAGCAGGTTTTCTGCCAGGTTCTGGGATCCCATGGTGGGGACCCATGATGAAGAAGTTTTTCCTGAAGGATTGCACCCCATGGCAGTCCCCACGCTGAAGCAGTTTATGAAGAGCTGCAGCCTGTGAGAAGGAATCACCCTGGAGAAATTCGTGGAGGACTGTCTCCTGTGGGAAGGATCCTGTGCTGGAGCAGGGGAAGAGTGTAAGGTGGAAGGAGCAGCAGAGACAAAGTGTTATGAACTGGCTATGAGCCCCATCCCCTGTCTCCTTGCATAGCTTATGGTAAGAGGTGGAACAGTCAGGAGTAAAGGAAGTTAAGCTTGGGAAGATGGAAATGTGGGGGAAAGGTGTTGCAAAATTTTTTCTTTTTTTCTCATTATCTTACTCTAATTTACTGGCAATAAGTTTAATTAGCTTTCCTAATTCAAGTCTGTTTTGTCTATGACTGTAATTGCTGAATGATGTCCCTACATTTATGTTGTCTCCATGAACTTTTGATAGTATTTTCTCCTCCTGTCCTGTTGAGGAAAAAGAGTGATGGAGCAGCTTGGTGTGCAGTCAGCAGCCAGCCAATATCAACCCCTGGCTATTCCACATTATTTTGTATTGCAGCAGATATTTTTATTGGGATTTCTGATAGGGAGTATGATCATTATATATATAGTAGTAAATTTTCCCCATCAATATTAATTTTATTTTTAATTTTAATGTTAATTACAGAAGTATGAGACTAAAAATAATTCTTACTATTTTGGTCTCTGTAGTTATTTTTGTTTCTTATCATGCATTTTCTCTGTAAAAAAGGTTCCTTTTCCCATGAGCAGTTTCCCTTCTCTCTTCTCCTAATCAACCATTCCATCATGCATGTTGGACCACTAGAGAGTTCCCAGAATTGTGTGCATATACTTGTTCATATTCTTGGTATGCACAAAGTAATAATTTCTTTAAGGATTGCAGTTTTCCAGATGACCAAGTGACATTAAGGTCTTCAGACTGTATCTGGGTAGAAAATACATGGAAAAAAATATTTTCTAAGAAACAGAGCCACTAAATTCACATCATTGTTAAGTGTGGAAAGGAACACCAATGACTAATAAGTTGAGGGGTTAAAAAAAGGAATACCAGCTCTGTAGGATAGTTTCCTGGTTTCAGCAGTTTCTCTGAGCTGACCCAGTGAAAATATGCTCTATGCAAGACCATGTCTTGTGAGACAGCAAGGTTCTGTGCCTTGTGTGTTCCCCTTCAAAACAGAAATAATTTATAACAGGGGAAAAAAGTTATTACCATTATGAGCAACCTTGTTTAATAATAACCACTTTAAGACCCACAGGGAAGAGGGAAACATTAATTTTTTCTTCTCATGCATCCCAAGCATTAATGTATAGCTTCAAGACAGATAATCTTTCCCTTTTTTGCTCCTGTCAGTCCTACAACCTTTTTTAGGGAAAGATGTATTGCAACATCAGCCAGGAAAAATGAGTAAGTCATTTCTTTTCCATGCAAGAGAAATGAGCAATCTATCTGGATAAGCTCAAGAAACAAAGATGAATAATGAAATGAATAGTTAGTTCACTAAAAAGTGCAGTGTCGAGGTCATTGAAATGTCGCTATTTCTTGAAATGACTTTTTAATAAAGATTGTTTTGAAAAGCTCAGATTTTGATTTTGATCTTTTAAAACATCATTTTTCAGCTTTTCATTTTAACATTTAATTTCAGGATTTTATCAGTTTTGGTTAAGAATGTAAGAACTGATTATAAAAAATAACTTCACATTAAATTAACTGATTTTTTTCTAAATTATTTAAGAAATAAACAAAAAGGTTTAATAATGGCATAAAGTTCCACTGAAGGTATCTTGAGTAAAAGTATGTGTAAATATTATCTCACCAAGAAATGCTGTAATACAGTTAAATGTATAATTCACTCAAAAGTTTTCATTTCTCTAAAGTGCTGACAACAGAGGAAAATAATGAACAAAGTAGACAAATAAGTGTAAACAAATAACAATGTAAAAATAAATTACATTGGTTCCATCTTAATAATTTTCTCAGTTTTTATAAAAAATATGTTCACATACAGAAAAAGGGAGCAGACAAAGACCATTAATTCAGCAGAAAATTAACATGTCAGGACAAAAATATCTACAGCATAAAATCTTGGAGAAAAAATTCTTATTTGCTTATATACGATTCAAGAACCATTGGTAAAGGTGACCATACATGCTGCTGTATGCATGAAAATTTAGCTGATATTTCTGAAATCTGATGGGAAGATTTCCTTGGAGTGTTAAAATCACAGGGATTAAATCCATTTAATAAGGGTGAAATGTACCAGAAGGTCAATGCCTTGTTACCTTTTTTCTGAATCCAGGACAAGGTGGAAGTAAATGACCTTCTGGTTTTAAGAGTAGTCTTCTAACTAACAAAAGAGAGGATGAGGTAGTCTGATGTCAGCCAAAGAAAGCCAAAGCAGAACAGAGAGAATGAGATAAATGATCAAGCGCGTCTAGAAACCGTGACTTAAAATTAAAAATACATAGGAGCTGCAAATGTAAACATACTGGAGGTTTTTTTCTCTTATAATATTAACAGCAAAATAATTTCTCAAAATTATTAGTGACTGTTTTCTTAAATTTAAAATATAACATTGCAAGTGAGTAAATTCCATGGTAGTCCTCTTTCGTTTTTTAGATTTTTTAAAGGTACTGAATAACTGATTCAAGCCTAAAAATTAATGATGACTTTTGTGAGCCTTCATGATTTGATTATGCTTCTGTGGAAACCAATAACACATTCTCTGGTGCATACCAGGAGCTAGTTTCACAGGCATACAGATAATTATAGGCTTAGTCAACTGGTAAATAGAAAGTAAAGAGAAAAATGTGAATAATTATTGGGAACTACTTAAGAACACTTACCAGTTCCTTAAAATACACCACTGTCTGAAGTATTGTGTATTATTTACAACTATTTGCAGAGGATGAACATCGGTACATATATTCCAATCAAAACACTCAATTGTTCACTCTCATAATATCCTCAAACTTCAACCTAATTTTTTCCATCTTCAGCTTTCACACTTTCAGCTTCATATTTTCTGCTAGAGTGGGAAGCCCACTGTTATGTGTCTCTTCCCTGTAGAATGTGTTCTAGTTATCCATTTATGTTCTTCTTGTTGGACTGAGCTCCTTAGGTTTTTCCTTCTGAGGCTTTGTTCAACCCCTCACTAAGCCTTGTTGCACTTCTGTGAGTCCTCCAGTCCACCAACTTATGAGGAATGTCATTCCCTTGGCCACCAGTAGCAGAATTAATACTTGCAGGGATTGCCTTAACCACTGGGCTGTGGCACCAGAATGGACACAGATCATTGAGAACATCATCCACTAGTATTTTTAGCTTTTATAAGTGTCACTGCTTTCCCATGGAAGTCTTCTGTCTGCTGCCATGAGTGATATTCCAATGTTTGGCCGCACTGAAATTCATAAACCTACATATATGTATATGTGCACATTAGGTTGATCAGTTTTTCGGTTTTCTGCATCTGTCTGACTTCCTCCTAGCCAAACATCCCTCCTTGATGCTATCTGTGGATGGCAAAACTCCCCTTTTTTAAACTGACAATGATTGTGCTTTTTCAAAAATAGCTGACAAAAGCTTTAAATTATGTCTGATTACTTTTTTCCTTCATAGACTCTCCACAAATCACCTAATTGATGAGTTATTAAAAGCTAAAAATAATTTTGACATACAGATCTATTTTTTTAATATGCTGTTTAACTAGTGTTTAACCTATATGGTGTGCAGCACACTAATTTTGTGTTGCTCAAGTTTCTTAACCCTAAGGTGTGATATAGAATGCATTACAGAATTCTATTGCATTATCACTTGTGCATCTGCCAGATAAACTGTATTCACATAAAAATGAAGTGAAGCAGTTTTGGCACTACCTATTTCTCAAAATTATGTGCGAAGTAACATTCATTACATTAACATCCTTTTAAGAGCCAGATGCTCAGTTTCTGAAGCAGCACAACAATCTTTACTATTTTCAAATTCAACGACTAAACAGGGGTTGGGAGCTCATCTTTGGAAGTCTTGGCTGCTGGTGGATGTGAGGTTAGATTAGATGGTTGCAGTTACTCTTCATTTGCTTAAAAGAATCAGGTTAAGAAAAGCTGCTTAGATTCAACAGTCAATGAAAGAGTTTTAATATCTCCGAGTGGACAGCAAAAAGCCCCCACATCAGGATACACTGAGCATACAAACTATCATTGCTGGTTCAAATCAATAGCTAATGATCACTGGAAAAGGACTCATTCAGGTAAATGAGAAGCTCTAAAAAAAAAAAAACCCAAAACAACTCACAGTTGATTTTCAATGGGTCTTGTATCATGATTTTACCATACATTAAATGTGCTTTCACATGTTAAATGTGTTACAGTAAAATTAAGTGACGCTTTTTAAGAACTATAGCAAGCAGCCTTTGACAGGAGGTGACAAGCGATGTGCCATGACTCCTTCTCTGCATTTTCGCATGGCACAATACGCTGACTACAAGCCTAAAACAAGGTAGTAGGTAAGTAGAGTTCTTTACAGATCTCCTGGCTAAATTCAGCTCCATGGGTGTGATTGAAAACCTATTTTTCTTAATTTCTGGTTGAGAGCAGCACTGTGGCAGGCAGCTGGACAGCTCTGGACTCTGCTTGTTTTACACATCAGTGTCAATCAAAGCCAAGCACTGGACTTGCACAAGCTGCAAGGACTTGTGTGTACCAACCAGCTGTGCTTTGGCAGCTGTATCCCAATTACTCTTTCCAATGTTTTGGACTGGAACATTTGACCAAAATGATTTTGCAATGTTAAAGACATAGAGGTTTTTTTCCACATACTTTTGCATTTCATCAGCAGTCAGAGCGATTTCCATGCATTTGTCCATATGATGCATTCCAGTGCAGTGCTGTGCTACTCTTTCGTCCCAATACATTAGATAATTGCTCTTACACTGCTATTGCTATTACATACAATTGCTATTACATTGGTGAATATTAAACCTATAATTTTAACACAAATTTTAATTTCCCCAGAACAAGCATCTTCTGTTTAACTTAAAAGCAACAGGCTTTCTGCTCAAACCGTTTGAACCTTTGATTCCATCAATGATTTAAACGTACTCTTTAATCAATTTTTAAAGTAAAATTATACTTTCTGAACACATTTCTGGCTTAAAGAGTTTTTTTTCCTAACATTGTATTGACAGACCAGGAAAATTCATTCCTTATGGGCAGCTTTGTCTTTGAATCCTCTGCCTTTCTACAAGCAAGAGAGTGTGTCCTGGATTTTCTTTAATTCCACTTTCTTACTGAAATAATACATTTTGCCTAAAAACAATCGTTTCAGTGGCAATTCAGTTCTAATTTTTCCAGAGCTGGTGAACTCTCGATGTGAGGTGAATATATACTGGTATAAGAAATTAGTCACTTTCCTCGATATATTCTTCCTGATGAATTTGTCTTTGATCCTATCAAGACTTCCAAAGCTTTAACATTAGTTAAGGATCTTCAGAAGAAAGCAATCTGAAATTATACATAAAGGAAAATTATTAGACTTTTTCCTAATTATGGTTGGAGGCTCATTTAACATGCATCAGGAGAATGAAGCATTTTAAATGGGCTGAGAGGAATTACAGCATTTAAAGTCTGTATTTCTGCCTGCTAGAGGTTTAGTTGTGATTTCAGTGAACTCTTGTGGTAAGTTAGAAGATGTTGCCTGTGTACCAAGGGGACAGAGACCCAAGGCAAAACACTTTGGAGGAAATGCTGTAGGAGGAATTGTGTATGTAGCATGGGAATGTGCCCTGGCATTCAGTGTATGGCCAGTTTGAAAAAATCCTTTTCCTTATCTAACCTGAGATTCTTGCAGGAACAACCTCTCCAGAAATGAGACATATCTCTGGAAGGGCACTTATGGGATGGGAACTGCCAAAAGCTGCAGTAGGGTATCTGTAGGTATCTGAGAGGGTCATTATGGAAATAGAAAGCTTTACCATATGAATTTAAAATTATTTTTGGCTTGAAACACAATTCTTCACAGAGAAAAATAAAAGAAATAAATTTATAATTTGTGGCTGACACTTCATGACTCTATCCATTTTGCTTTTTCAGACTGATGTCTAATATTACTCCGATTATTAAAAGTTAAAAATCATTTTGACGTACAGGATGGCTTACATCTTCTGATGCTGAAACTACATGGAGATGTCTAGGTAAATTATATTGGTTTTATATATTTTCTCAGATACAGTAGAAGGCTCAAGGTGTTTTAATAGTACGCTGTATTTTCAATATTATTTCCTTTCATCATCCTATTTTCCCTGGCATCAGAATTCTATTTGTTAGGGAAGTTGGCTTTTCTCACTATATAGAATTTCATTTCTATCTTCTGTGTTACTGTTTTTCCAGACCTCACCTATGTTTTCCTTTTTCACAGATAGTTTGTAATTTCCAGCCTCAGACTGTCTTTGGGAAGAAAGTTTCAAATGGAGATGACTCTTAGACAAAGAGTCATTGCAATATAATATTGTTGCTTATCTACCTTAAAACATTTGGAAATAATAGTGATGGTATTGGAACAGACCTGGGACAAGAAGAAATACAGAAGTCTCCACCCACCTTGAAAGAAACAGTGGATATTTCAGGACAAACAGAACATACATATGAAAAAAAATTATCCAGCATAATTCACGGTAAACGTTTTTTTCCGTTTTAATCACATGTAATAAATTTTCAGTCATTTCCTTATCCTAAGAGTTCTTGAAATTACATTTTATTACAGAAAAGAAGAGGGAAAATGACTTACCTTAGCTCCTTTCCATAGTACTCAGCTGCATTTTCTTTAATTTTCTAATATGCAAGGCTTATTCCAATCTCTGCAGCTGTTAGTCTAATTGGATGATTTCCTGTTTGAAATGCAGAATAATTTAAAGTGACTAGCAGTTGTTCAGGGAACCTCCCTTTCTAGGACACAACTTAATCTGACATATTCAACGCTCATCAGAGATTCAACATCTTTTCAAACTGATTACTGCTTCCTCCATCACACTCCAAGTTCCTTGACTTCCATTTAAGTGCACCAATTTAGAGTTTGATTATTCAAATGAAACTAAAAGGAAAAATCAACTTTTTTTTTTTT
>VZRS01015242.1:556437-573369 GCA_013398055.1 Ifrita kowaldi
CCATGGGAAAAATATACGAAAAAAGCTTTTTCTTTAGTTTCTTAATTGTTGAATGAATTTTAAGCTTTGTTTATGAAGTTTCCTAATGCATAATCTGTTCTCATTTCTTGAAAGCAGGAAGATCTAAGGTTTAATGACATAATAAAACATTTGATGGAATACTTCTGTCTGTTAAATGTATTATCTTTTGTTATAATAAAATTTAATAGAACAGAGGAAAATCTTTCAGACATCTTGCATTTACGGAAAATGATTGTTATACTCTTAATATCAGAGCTATCACTGAGGTTTAATGATGTTGTAAGATTGTTCTAAGATGACTGAACTTGTTAAAGGCATGTTCACAAAACCATGATTTCTATCATGTTGTGTATATGTGGAAAATGGTAAGTCTGTAAAAGAAATCCAGAAAAAGAGACAAAAGCAAAATATGCTGTATTCACCCCTCTAACATTCATGAACAATTATGTCTTGCTGAATAAAAATTGTGCTATGAAATTCAATGGGTTCATGGTCCTCTCTGTTAAGATGAAATCAAGGATCACAGAAATGCCGTTTTGGCCCATCACAAATCAGAGTTTTGTACCACTGTGAAGTTCAGCCCCACCAAGGTATTATTAGAACTCTTGAGAGAACAGAAAATGTCCTGTATGCAAAGGGGCTATGTAGAATTAAGGGACTTAGAAAACATGGGCAGAATAAGCCTGAGCCAGAAGAGGACAGCAAAAGGTCAGATTGTGATGTGGAAGTTGTGACAGATGTTCTCTACGATTTGGACTGGAGGAAAAGCAATTTCTGCACTTCAGAGAAAAGAGGTGTATAAGGAATAGTGGATATGCTTTTTTTTTTCTTCAGGGGACTATTTTTTCTCGTCCTTGGGGAGTAGAAGCTGTTGAACACAAGACGAAGAGCTGCAGCATAGGAGAAGGTGAAACGAAGCGAATCCCTCCTTCAGGTGACTACCTGCATTGTGCCTAATTACCCTAATTCTGTTTCCTTGATCTTTGCCTCTGCCAGAAAATAATTTGAAAATTTCTGATACACAAAGAACTTAAAATAATTCTCATTGGAAGACGCAATCTCCCTACACTTACAGCAGAGTATGAATAGTGTTTGAACTCGTATCTCTTACCACACAAGAAAGACCTAGACATTAAGATATCCTATCCTAACCATATCTTGAGGAATGAAGTGAAGGGAAGATTCTTAGTCCCTTCCAGTGAAACTGTTGTTCAGCTTGGCACAGTTTAGTGTCAGAAATGAGTGGAAAGAGAGAAAATGCAACCACAAGTCTAAAATGTGTTGATTAGAGAACTCACCTAGAAAAGGGAGGCAAGCCTAATTTTCTGCCATTGTCCATTGAACACTTACTATAAAATTAAAATAATAAAACAATCACAAAATTTCAGTTTTTCTTCCTCCTCATATGTGTCCCAAACACTTAATTACTTTTATGCTTATTTTCTCTTGGGTCTGATAAGTATTTAAGTATTCAAAGTAGAGACATTTCCAACAGCAGCAACTGAATGTATTTATTTTCACCCTATCCTGACATACCAAACAGTCCACGTACAAAAAGATGTGAAAAAAGATGAAAGGCCTGAAAGGCAAAAGAAGCTTCCAAGCAAAGCAGCTACCTGAATCTAAGATGTCCTTAACATCAGTAGTGCCCTAGATACAGTGCAATTGGCAGATGGGCATGTGTGCAGACACATTTTGGACATTAGGCTTGCTCTGAGAGCACCAAACAGATGAGGCCCTGCAGGCAAGGATATGATGGCTCTGCAGAGAGACCTTTACCTTCTTCCAGGGTCAGACGACATTTTAAGAAAGCAAGAGAGGTTATCATAGAATCATAAAATCATAGAATGGTTTGGGTTGGAAGGGACCTCGAAGATCATCTAGTTACAAGCCCCCTGCCATGGGCAGGCTAGGAGGATTAAGGTTATGTATGCAGGCTGCTTGCATTTGGCATAATTTGGGACTTTGTTTGAAGAGTGGATCAATTTTCTAACAATCCTAAACTGTTATTCTAAAATAATTCGATTCAATGGCTTCATTCTGAAGTACTTTATAGTCCATCACAGTGATTACATATAGTTGTTTGCTCTAGGTGATGGCATAGACATCACATCCAGCTCACTTTCAGAAACCTTCTTCTGGGAGGAAAAAATTAAAAAATAAATCCTGGAAAATTAAGCAATGGACATCAGCTTTTCACCTTCCTGGCTGAACCACTAATTCCTAGGCCACTGAATCAGGCTCTGCTTTCTGCATGACAACTATATCCTCCAATCTTCTATAAGATGCATTTTGTCACCTTCCTGCTTTGGGAATTGACTCACGAGATACTATCCAGAAATTCCAGATAATGGCCATCATATGCAAAATACATGGGTGGTCTGCCACTTGCTTGCTCTGTGTCCAATGCAGAACACATCTCATATGTGATGTCTGGACGTGCCAGAGTTGTTGGTAGCAGTTCTGGACCCATCACTTCCATACATTATGTTGCAGAGTGGATTGGCTTCAACAGAAGGGGTAGAATATATGCTGTTCCCCAGAACACAATATAGACTGGTTGTTCATGCACTCTTCTGAAAAGCACATGTGAGCTGCAATCCACCCAGGAATGAAGACATCAGTAATAGAATCATTGAAAGGTTTGGGTTAGAAGAAACCTTTAAAGATTGTCTAGTCCAGCCCCCCTGCCAGAGGCAGGGATGCTTTCTACTTGTCCAAGTTACACAGAGCCCTGTCCAATTTGGCCTTGAACAGTTCCAGTGTTGGGATAACTTTTCTGGGAAACCTGTTCCTGTGCCTCACCACCCTCAAAGCAAATAACTCCTTCCCAATATCTAATCTAAATCTACCATATTTTTATTTAAAATCATAATTCCTTGACCTACAGCTACATTCCCTGATAAAGAGTCTCTTACTGTCTTCCTGTAGGCCCCCTCTGTGCTGAAAATGGTGTAGAAATTATTGCCAGAAGGCACTGAGGAGCTGAAAACACTCTTGAGCTCTGGTTGAAAAAGGGATTAGATAAATGCACGGGGAATGGGTCCATTTGTGCCTACTGAAGTTGGTGAGCCAGGTGCAGTCTCCAGCTCAGGTGCTGCCAGACATCTTATTAGGATCTGGAGCGCATCAGTGGCCTTAAGAGCCCTGTCTGGCCTCCCCCTGATCTTGCCCACAGCCCAGGACCCCATAGCTGCTCCTGGGGATGTCAGGTGTTGCCCAAAGTCACAAAGGGATGGTCTCCAGCTTCCACATCTCTGCTCCACGCAACCACAGGCCCTCACCTGAGCCAAGCCCAGCTTGGCCCATCCCTATCCCTATCCCTATCCCTATCCCTATCCCTATCCCTATCCCTATCCCTATCCCTATCCCTATCCCTATCCCTATCCCCAGGGTCAGTGTTGGGAGCTGGGGCTGCCCTGGCTGTCCCAGATGCCCCGCTCCCTGTTTGGGGCTGTGGGACCCACGCTGACTGCCAAGCCCCGCCCTGTGTCCTCAGGAGAGGAGCCCTGACAAGAGCTTCCACAGATTGCTTTAATTGTTCCCAGATGCTTTAGTGTGACAATACAAAAAAGGATGGGATGGTGACTCTTGTGACTTCACAGTAAGAACATGCTTTTTTCAAGCATAAAGCAATAAGGTAATGGACTTTCCATGAGTGATGGGTCAGTGCATTTACAGTAAGATTGATTGCCTCATCATTTCAACAAGGAAGTACCAAGGTGTGATGGAAAATCTTTTCCTTAAAGAGGTTGACACAGAACTGATCATAATTTACGAAAAGACAGAAATCAACTTAAATTCTCAAGTAATAAGTTGCCTGTAAATATCCTTAGAGTTCATTCCAACACTGACAAACTGAAAAATAATAGAAAAATAATCCTTCCAGCATTATATGCATAAAATAATAGAAAAATAGAAAACGTGTCTGTCAGCTCCCGTTCAGCTGGCACAAATCAGAAAGCGTATACTGGTTTTTATTTCTCTGAAGCTGCTGCAGGAAAATCTCCTGCAGAAATATTCCACAGAACAAGGCAAGCACCACAAGGATTATGTGAACAGAGGACTCCAAGGCCATAGCCATAGATAGAAGTGTAGTACAAAAATATTGGATTACAAGACACAAGGTCATAGCAATAATTAAAATGTTGATAGAAAATTGGCTCAGACAACCATGCTGTAACACACTGGATTCTTCTTCAGCAAACCATGTAGGAAGGCTACCAGTTATCTTCTGGAACTTCACTTCAGTGGAAAAAAAGTGTTAGCTTGCCTAATACTGGGATATGGATTGCCAGGGTTTGCAGATTATGATCCGAGCCAGAGGTGACACAGGAAAAAACTAGGAAAAAAGCAAAATACATCGTGGCAGTAACTCTCTAGTAACTGGAAAAAAAAGTAAATGCACAAACCCTGAAAAATAGTAAAAAAACACTTCTTAAAACACTATGAACTTGTCAAAATTATTTAGGAGCCTGGAAAATGACCTGAGACTAGAATATAGTCTCTGATGATTTCTAATAAGATTTGAAATTTCTCTAAGTGTTGGGACTAATGAAACTTGGAATCTGGTATCTCTCTCTTTCCTGTGATCTTGGACATTATAAAGGCTTAGTACCTGAAGGATCTTTCCTCTACCCAACACCCCTTTGCATCTTAAGATCTTTGAGACCTCTACCCTTTTCAAATTTTGGCCAAATCAGAAGGAAAAAAAAAATAGAATAATCAAGAAAGAATCATACTTCAGGGAACATAAAGAAGAAAAGATAGTGGTAGAATGACAGTCACAGTCTTTCTGTCTCTCCTTATAAGCTCATGCTTAATAAACATTGTGAAGCTTTCTGCTTTTAGCAGGGGAGATTGCCATGTGTTAAATACATCTTCTGTATGATAACAGAAAGATTTTACAGCATGAATATAAGGATATTTGATATCCTTAAGATGACCAGATAAGTAGGATTCAAATCTCTTATACACTTGATCTGATGGATGGGAATTACTGATCTGGTCTCTCAGTGTCAAGGGACAGCAACAGAAAGGAGCACAGTAATGTTCTGAACTGGAGAGCACTCAGCATACATAACGGCCCCATGACAGGAAGGAAACAGTTTGTGAGCTTTCCACGTTTCACCTTCAATACTTAGCCTTATAGAAGAAAGAAACTGAATCTTCAAACAAGTCTCTAATGATAAGTAGTGAATAAGATTTTATCAATAAAGGCTTGCTAATTTAGGGTGTCTTATATGGCAGAACCACCAACGAATAAAAGAAAACTTTTTTCTGTGTGGTAAAGGAGAAGGGAATTTAGTTTGAGAAATTTGTTACTCTACTAACTACAAATTCCTCTTACACTTTTAAGACGGGAACTTTCTCCTATTGCTATCTAAGACTGCTAGCATTATATACAGAATATAAAAACTTAATATGTGTGTGGCCCAACTCAATTTGATTAAGATTATAAATGTGTTACGGTGTTGTTTTGTTTTATGAAAGAATTTTAAAACTGCCTATTTGTGATCTTGCATTGATTTATAGCATTTTAAGGAAACAAAGCATTTCTTGAGAAAAAGCCACACTGCTTGAAATACAACAAAAAAGCTTAAGTATCCATAAATTCTTCAGCATACAGAATTGAGGGAAGTAAGCTTTGTTGCTAGGAGACTGTGACTAGAAGGAGAGATTGCCTTATTTTACAGATTAGAATCTGTAACCAAAATACTTAGCAGGTAATAAAATAGCTGTATATATGAGTTCCATGCAGACCAGGTGAAGTATGAGGCAAGTGCTAGAAAGCTTATGAAAAGTGCAAATCTTCAAACACTCTCCAGCTATCATGACATAATGGCCTGATAAAAGAAGCTCATTATTTGCTTGGTTATAATTAGGACAAAATTTCAGTTGAGATATGAATTAAAGAATAAATATTGATGAATCCATCAAGAAGGGACTGTGATTTAATTTACTTTCAGTATTTACATGGTACTAATTTGTAGGTCTCTGAAAGTTTTTAATTGAATAGCAATAAAAAATGTTGCATGTATGGAAAAAGCAAGCTTGATTTTAAGCTTCTCCTACTTACAATCCAACACAAATAGCTTTATAATATTTATATAAAGTTTTGACTTTTTAGAAATTAAAATTAAAAGTAATAACTGTAATTTAAAATGTTAAAATTTAATTGAGAAGTAATAATGTATTAATTTTTCTTGAAAAATTAAGCTCAATGTTCTTGAGTTTTTCTCAGTGGAAAAAGGTGGTTTTTTAGTTAAAATGTCTCAGTTCTTCTACTTCGGTGTGATTCAATCAATGGAGAGGCAGAGTTTTCATTGGAGATTAACTATAGAGTTAATTAAAAATACCCAATACCCTTAGTTTGGTAACTATGACACATCTCTTGCTGGTGCCCATATCACTTCATGGCAGGACATTTTAGATATCCAGGCCCACAGAATATGTGTGGGAACCCTGGAAACAAGCATATGCAATTAATTATTTCTAAAGTTGAAATATTTTGAATTAATAAAATATAATCAAAATTATTTGATATAAAGTTGTGTTTAAAAATGTGTTGTTCCTGAAATGTTGGAACAAATATTTTGCTTAATTGTAATTAGGTGACATTTTTTGACTCCTACTTCATTCTCATTTTCCTTCTGACTGATTTCAGATGTTTCCCTGGACAGTATTACAGAGGTGTTTGTTCTAAAGATACTGTCAGAAAACTTGTTCATATATGAAAACACTCCTGAAAGAGCAAAATAAAACCTCAGCGTGGCATATGACTTCCCTCGTGCAGTCAGTCATCCTAAAGCATCAGGGTGGTTACTCATGTTTTCTGGTGGGCGGACACCCTTCTGCAATTTCTTCTTCCGTGCCAAACCAGCCTGCTCAACACACCAGCCAGTCAGCTACAGTCGGGCCCCCTCATGCAAGAGTCACTTAGAGATGATAACTTTGCAGTGTCGAGCCCTTGTTCACAGCAAGCCAGATGATTTTCTAGCACCACATGGTAGTCTGGTAGCTCATTTTCAGTTGTGTTGTTGTACAGGGTGAAGTCTTAGCTTCTTTTTGATTTGTTGCACTCGCATACCCATTCACCTTTTGGAAAACACTTGGAGGTTCTCATTAGGTTGAATAACAGATAATTCAAGCCTAGTGGGATTTACATTCAGTGATTTTTAATCATTTCCTACCCTTTAACATTATTTTTCAAATGTTAGAGATTGAGAAATATCAGAATTGAAAAACCCAAAATTAACAAAATTTTAAATTCTCTGCATTACTTAAAATCAGAGATTTACATGTCCAAATTTACTTCTCTGGCTAACGGTGAGCTGAATTTTTCTATGATTCTACGAAGTCCTCAACCTTCTGCTTTCTGATAGTACTCATCAAGAAGAGACACATTCTCAGCAAATTATGCAAAGTCTAAAATCACTCAGGTGCTTTGTCTTAGTGCTAATTTGCACATGCCTGCTTTACGGTGGCAACAGCGAAGTGCAGTATCTGCATTCTAGAGGAGGATGAAACGATTGAAAAATATTATTTTTTTGCTTTAAGGTGTGGTTCTAGTTGATGCAATTGGCAAAATGGCATGAGTGTTAAGGTTATGAAATGTATCTCGACACTGAGCTACTCTGGCAACTTGCATATATATGTGCAATTAAAGGGAAACTGTTATTATCAGAAAAAAAAAAAAAGAAAGTTCAGTTTCGGTCAGGAAAATAATTTATTAAATGCAATTTGGTGGTTTATTTCTTAAAAATTTGAACGTGTTCATACCAGTGTTGTGGTTGAACCATTCCACACATTTCTCATTTGTATAGAAAATGAGAGAAGACATTACTTTGGGAACATGTGGTCTGTACAGGCTGACTAAGAGGAAACAACTGTAAAAGTAACACAGTTATCCTCAACTTATATGCAGAAAATAAGGCACAAATACACCAGTGGCAGGGACCATTCAAACAGTTGTAGTTGTCCACAGTGTAGGTATTCACATGTAAGCCAGTGACTTTAGGGTCCCTTTTAAATCAGGATTGATAAACAGGCACTTCCAAGCTATAATTCTCCTCAACATCAACCAAGTACAAAGGACCATATAAATCACACACTAAAACTATCTTTTTCTCTCCACCGACTATAAAGGCAGCTTAATGTCTTTATCTCTGTTAACAATTATTCTTCTTCACAGCTAGGTTTGGTCCAATTAATTGCTTCTGTATGAGTAAAGTCGCCTAGTAAAGCTAGGACACAAAGATTGAGTCAGCCTTGCTGGAAATCCTTATCAGCTCCCTGTCAAACCTATATTTTTCTTTGCAAATGATTCTTGATCATTTGAAAGGCAAATTTGGATGCAATGTGTGAATTCCTGTGAATTTTGTCTTTCACAAACTCATTTAAAGATTCTTTACAATTTTTACTGATTTCTTAGGAACTTATGGAGACTACCATTTAATTTTGTTCTTCATCAGCAGGTAGCTACCAAAGCAAAGATCATTCTTCCTAAGAAAAACAAACAAAAAAAGCTTTTTCAGATTCATTGTGTTTGGTAGAAATATTTCATGCTCTCTGCTCAAGGCTGTTGGGCACTTAAAATGAGTGCATACATCATATTCACACTCCAGTGTGTTTTTCAGAAATTGCAACTAGAAATATAGCTGCAATACAACTTGTCTTTAAAGGTATTTACCTGAGGTAACACCTCAAATTCAATTGCTAACGTACAGGGCAAAATTTCCTGTCATTTTCATTTTTCATTGACTTTTGTGAAGACTGTAGCACTTTGGCAAGGAATTAGGTCGATTGACCTGTGTAGACCTATACCAAGAGTGGGTTTTGGGTCTCAGTAAAGTATAACATTCACAAGAAATCTTTCTGTCTTAGCCATGAAAGCATTAGGCTGTGATCAGAGGATGAAGCCAGCCTGTGATAGACAAGCCAGTCTCAGACTGTTAGTGTTACTGTCATATATGCATTTTGTATCTGTGTAAGGACAAGTGCAACAGCAAGAACATCAACATAGCTTGTATAATTTTGGGTCTTTTTGCTCTCCAAACAACAGAGCCCACCAAACAATTGGATATCTTCATCAGATAGCAGGAAATTAAGAAGTGCACTAATTCTCTTCAGTCACTTTCAGGGAGAAGTTGTGCCAAAGCAATTGTGAGTCTGTAGGAGTGAATTTTCTTCATTACCTGCAATGAACCATTATGTCAAGAAGGTTCTGTCAGATAGTCTGAAGTAATTACATTACAAAGAACAAAGGTTTTAAGATGAATAAATGAAGGTGAGTATTAAGTCATCAAAATATGTTGTCTGCAACTTCCTAACTAAAAAGTTGTATTTTCTGCATCTAAACAACTGAGCTGACACCAAAAGCAGCGGCAGGTTTATGACAGTAAGTATTTCTTGCAATGATTATGTTTGAAATCTAATAAGCCTACTGATGTTGTGTGGTATTCAGTAATTCATAAAATATAGGTTTTAATCTAACTCGTGTCTCAAAAGTTTGCTAGTTGATGTATCACCTTATTTTATATTTACTTTATTAAAAAATTCTCTAACAAAGAATTTCTTTGAGCAAGTTCCCTACAGCAAAATGCTTCTTTGAGCTGCATAGATGTAAAGTTAATCAACAGACTTCGGCTCAGTAGCTACTTCAGATTTTGTGATTTATTGTAGACAAGTGTTTTTCAAACCATGTTAGGGTTTTTTTTAACTTCTGGAGGACTCAACTCCAGCTATGGATTATATAATAAAAAAAAAATGTACCAGTATTATTGCCGTAGCTGATTGATACTGGTAGTCAGCAGTTATCAGAGCAGCGTCCACACTGCCGCTTTTGTAAAATGTGCTATTAACAGCCCCAGGACAAGGATGTATGTGGTACCATGCTGAGCTAATAAAACATTAGTTGTATGAACTGAGAGCGGCATGGGGGATGCTGAAAAAAAAGATTGCAATGGGTGCTCAAAACACAATATTATAAGGCCTTGAAGGTGTAAGCACAAGATGATAGAAAAGCTCTAAATGCAGGCCACGAATGATTGATCACTCACTGATTATTAAAGGAATGCAACCTGGAAACTGGGTAAAACTGGGTTTAGGGATAATAGAAAAAGAACAAATTAAGGTGATTTTTGCAAAAAAATATAAAAAATTACCTAAAGCAGACTCAGCATCTAAGACAACGGCAACATCAGTATCACAGTTCTTTAAAAAGTGTGGTAAGAACTTTGGTTAGAGATGACTCATCCCCCCTCCAGTTCTTGACAAGAACCTTTTACGAAGCTTAGGATCTACTGCAGACATGAAAGGCTGAGCACAGTATCAGAGAAAGAGGGGACAGCAGGAAGTCTGTTTGTATCAATTTAGGCTAAATTATTTTGGAGAAAGGGAGGTAAAAATTAGATAATTTGAATGGTAAATTTTACTGTCATTATAACCAGACTAATAATTATTTTATAAGATTGTTTTGATATAAACTAAACTAAGAACAAATTGTTGCCTTCATATCTAGGGTTTATTACTGTAGCCCATATAAATTGTACATAGGGTTTGGTATGGTATCCTACCCTTGAAGCCTGACTGTTAAATCTGAATGCAGAAATTCATGGAGAATATGAGCGATCCAGGCTTTAATTTGCATGTAACAGCTGGTGGAGGATATGGGCATCTTCAGCTGATAAAGTTTGGATGACAATCAGGAAGAATCTCTTTGGCCCAGTGCTAATCAAGTACTTTACTGGAAGCAAACATAAAACTGTAATGTAATTTGCAGATGAATGAAACTGGTTGAGAGAAAAGGAATAATCATGTGTAAAAATTGGTTCCTAAGAGCCCCTTGATGTGCTTTTCTCATTTTAAGCCAAATATAAGTCCATATGCCTAGTAACCAGGAATATAGGTCATACTGGCCTGGTATGCACTTTCCTCGGTTGTGGCTGAGGTAACTGCTGGCATAGAAGGGGAACGTTATGTACAGAGTTACTAGGCCAATTTCTGTGCCACATAAACTGATATAAGCAATGCTTCAATGGCCCCTATTAAAGACGGTCAGAATAAATGTAGAAAAAAAAATCCCACTTTTTTGTACATCTTTGTAGGACGAGACATCTCTCTCTCCATTTAATTGAATTTATCAAAGAGATTTAGTAGTCATGAAATGATGACAGTACTACTGGGCAAAGAGCTATCTGACAAAGCAAAGGCATACTGACATCTGAAGGCTGACAGAGAGCACTAGGTAAGTTCAGGCCAGAAATCAACATCTATGAGACAACCAGTGTGATTAACTACTAGAACTACTACAAGGAGTTCAGACAGAGGATCTGCCACTAAAGTTTAAATGAAACCTGTTTGTCTATTTAGAAGAAGAGCAGTAGCTCATCCAGAGATCAGAAAATTATTGGGTGAAAAGTTACAGTCTACGCAATGTAGGAGATAAGAACAGATTGTATAATAGGCCCCTTTGTCCTTAAACTTTGTTATTTATATAACAGAATTTTCATTATCTGCTATCAGTGTGTTAATAGACTTGAATTCTGTATGCCTTGATTTTAAGGAGTTTGGTTCCTATTATAAATTTTCATTGCATGACCGCAAATTCCATTAGACATATATTTTGAATGAAAGGTTTGGCACGCACTTTGACCTATAAAAGTCAAGAAAGTGAATTCAAGGTAACGCCTGCCAAAAAAAGACATAAAAAGCCCCCAAAGATTTTAGCAGTAGTCAGAATTAAAGACTAAGAATTTCACAGAGGACCCCAAACACATCATGTCACATTTAAAGCAGACTTCTTTCAACTGCCAGTAGTAGTTAACCATTAGCTGCCCATGTTCATTTGCCTTTGTGTTTACTTGTTGCCCAGGACTTGTGGCCAAGTTACCATTTCCAGTAGCCTAACATTGCAAGCCACCAATCATCCACGTAATGCACACAAGAATTTTGCGACTGATCTGTGGAAAACTTTTTTGAACGCTTGAAGTTACATGTAAAAAATTTCCTAGAAAGATTTAAAACTAAACTGTAGTGATGATAGATGGGCAGCAGGCAGGAAGAGAGATTCATGGGAAAAATAAATGCTTTAAATTCTATGTAGAGAGTAGAGATCCCCCACAGTGTTTCTAGTTGCTCAGATGGAAACTAATGCAGTATAAATGTACCTCTACTTAGTATGACATTATATCATATTACATAGATATGTTTCTATTAGGTTGAAAAGAAGACGTGACATCATGCGAATTTTTTTTGTGGAAATCCATACTCTTACTTTCAAACGTACTAAAGGAAGATGTAGGGATCTTACAGTGAATTTCCTTGCTCCTCGTACTCAATGTATTTTTCTGTATCTGTTTGAGGGCTTTAAAGGAACGCCCAAAACACTTGTGGCAAATATAAAGAAGTTCAATAAAAATAAAAGTCTGGAAAAAGGGCCTCTTTCTAGTTAAACATAAAGATTTAACCAGCTTTCATTGAGCAGAATTTACAGGAACAAAAATCCTCAGACAATAAACTGGATGTCTGCTGCCCTTCATAAGTGTATTTATTAGTTTCAATTAAGTTGGCAGTCTGCCACATTTAAACTTAGCTCTGTCATTCAGTTTCCCCTGTGCAAATGAATAGGTTGTTTGTACAGCTGAATCCATTTAGGCATTTTTAGTCAGATATTTTCCTTCTGTCTTCTAGAGAGAGAGAATGCAAAAGATGCTGATGCACATTCCACACTTCACATGTGGTGCTAAAAATCCATTAGTTGAAGAAAGTGAAGACACGGGCTGATCAGAGAGTGCAGCTGAAGGTCAGGTTTAAATAGATGTATAACATCAGCCAGGCTTGATTGGCCATGGCTTTAGCACGTATCTCTGAATGACTATTCAAATATTGATGTTGAACAAACATAGAATACTGAATACACTATGTGAAATTAAAATCAAATACAAAATAGTAAAACATCAGCTTTGGACAATAGTTTGAATGTATTTATAAGAAAACTGTGGGATAAAAAAATTGACATATTTTGTAACAAAAAGAGAATTCTTTGGTACAGAGCATGGACTCTTGTTCTGATGAGGGTTTGCTGGTAAGACCCTTTTTCTGTGCTCCTAGATGTTAGCAAGCAGACTACTTTTGCTACTGGATCAAAGTCCCAAAGGGTAATAACGAAAAGCTGACTCAGAACATCTCTTCATTACACTTTGCACTGCTTCTTAAACCTGAGTGGTAGGGGGTCATGAAGGAATCCCTTGTGTCCCTTCACAGTGTCTTGTACCATAGTTGGCTTTTTAAAAACTAATTTGCTTATCAGTATTTCTTAAGCAAAATCAACATGCTGGGGAAGGACTACAGGCACAGTTGAACTGTGAATAGTAAGAAAATTATTATAAAACATAAAAGGATTATTTAGCTCTCCTTGAAGAGCTGAAACCTTTTATAATATCTTTGGTATTTTTCTCTTTTCTTTGTCTATTTTTCTGCACAATCCTGCTCATAGGCTGCACCTTGGTTATTTCATTATTTTTATGATGGTCTTCAGGTTTTTAGTGTCATGTTGATGGACTGGGCTTCTTTCCCTACTGTCTCTTATGTTTTCTTAGCTCTCATTCATCTTCTCCTTCTGAATGGTGTTCATGTTACTGCTTGACATAAAGGTCATCTTGATACTACTCTTAAAACTTATCCTGAATACACTGCTCTTCATTCTTCCCTCAGGGTTGATTAATGGCTTTGATTTCTTACCTTAGAAATTACAGCATAATGAGCTTCTGACTAAGTTTTCATAAACTCCTTCAATCAAAGGGTTTGAATTTGTTAATAGTTTTTTCTAAAAAGAACTGAAAATCTTTAAGACGCCTTTATTTCATAAAGATTACAGTTTTGAAAAATAATGTTTGGGACAATGTTAATCACGCTATTTTTCCAAATCTTTTCAAGGTTATAAAAACAAGTAGAAGCATTTGGTCATCACTGCTGGATTTCTACCACAGTTTCATTTTCATTGCAAGGCTCCAATCTTTATAGGAAAACAGACTTATTTCTTTTAACATTTCTCTTTCTGAAGTTATGCTCCTTTTGGGACATTAAAAACCGTATTTTTTGTCTTCCTTTCATTGATGAAACCAACAAACTGTTTTGTTTTGATTTGCTCGCTCTTTGATGAATCTTTTGTTTACCATCAATACACAAACTGAGACAGGTAATGTCATCAGAAAAATCAGCATTGTTATTTCCTCATAAATCCTTATGTTAGCTTCTTTATCATCTAGCGCTCAAACTGCATGAGAAATAGTGAGATATAGGAAAACCCTAAACTGCATTGGTTCTCACTAAAAAACACTAAAGGATATTTTCCACCATCTCTATTCACAATGTTGTTCTATTTGTTACAGCAGAATATCTTCCCATGTAGTCTACAGTATACCATAATTTTCCGAAGATCATCTCATGTGTTCCATAAATCTGCTTGAGAAATGCAGACATTTTATCAAAAAAATTGCTTGTTGATCTATATCCATTTCAATCTAAAATGTCAAAGAAGAATTTGCTGTACATACCTAAAGTCAATATCTTAAATACCTCCCTCCTCTGCTTTTAGCTGAAGATCTATTTACTTTTTTATGTTCTGTGATGCTGAACATTTTTGAAACACACTGAGACTTGTTACAGTAGGTACAGTCATCTATCCTTCAAAATATACTATAAAGGTGATTTTTTTTTTTAATTCACATTTGGTTTAAAAGCATATGGAAGTCTGGAGGGTAGTTTTTGTCACTTGCTTTAAGCTTTTCTGTGGTTAAATGTATCAAATCTCAGTATGAAAAAATCAACTTGATCAATTCAGAAGATCTAATCTGAGTAATGTTGCTACACATTTTAGCTTCATTTTAATTTTTGATTAAAGGAACCTATAATTCAGCTGTTCAAAAATCACACACATTATATGTATAAAGTATCTTTTATCTTGGCCTATATGGCAGCATCATCACAGTACCAATATAGGATACATTATTCTGGACCCTGCAGACTAATTGAGCTTCATTATATATCTGACACCTGTTTCAGAGAGGAGAGAGAAAGGTAAGAAGGAAGCAAAGGTTTCTTTCTCTGGTCCATCAGGAAATCAAGGAAACAGTGTGAGAATGGGCCATTGGGAGAGCCCTGAGTTCTGCAGAGCCCTTTGAACACTGTTTTCTTATTCTGCTCTCAAAGGCTATATTGCTTCTCGCCAGGACTTCTATTAGGGCAGTCAGTTAAGGCCAAAGAGAACGTGATGATATGTATGTGTCAAACTGAGTTACAAGATCTGACAGGCATCAGGTAGACATCCAGGAGTCAGAGTAAAGTGGAGACAACATGGAGATTTTTAGGTGCGCAATATTAGGTATCTGAAAAAGATAGTCAAAGGTTATAGTAATTGAAATAATCTCCTGAGATGATCTTCTAAATTCACACATGAACATACTACATTTTTTTCAAATCTGATACTAGTGTGGAGGAGAGTCATATCTTGACAGGAAGATAGCAGAAACGAACCTTATTTCCTCTGTTCAGACACTGCATGGATGTGTATGAACATATACCTTCCTGCCCTCCAAAATACATTAACACAGAATAATTTTAACCTTTACTGAAAAGGACAGGAATGAAGCTGAAATTAATCTAGTTTAAGTTAAAACTGAGGTGTCTATTGAGCTGAATCTCCTTTTGCAAATAACAGAAAATCAGATCCCTCTGGTGGGCTATGTAAATAATTTTTCTCATGTTTGCCCTTCTGATTGTCTCCTCATCCTGCTGGGGTTTACCTGCCAATCCTGGTTAACCCTCAGCAGGTCCTTTTTAACCTGTGGTGGAAAACCCCATCCAATTTCAGATTTCAAGAACTAGAGAAGTTATTATTTGAAAAGCCAATAGCCCTATAATTATATTAATGGACTGCAGGACCAGGTACAAGCAGAACTGTAGTGGGAAGTTGGTTTGCCCACAAAAATGCTAAATCCAGCAACTTACTGGCCAATTCTCCTTTTCCTCCCACATATGACCTATTTTAAACCTGAGCTGATTTTGTTTGCAAAATCACTTTGCGGATTTCATCTGATCAAATGCAGTCATCTGCAGTGTAGATTTTAACTTTCTTCTCAAACTCTCTCCACTCCATCCACTATAGTCAATGTACAACAGACCCATGTTTAGGCTGACCAAGTGTTCACCTACCTCAGGGAAGAGTAAGCATATACACAGTCCTTTTCCTGATTGCTTTTCTGGTCTCTGGCTATTCCAACTCAAAGAGTTTTCATCCTGTGCATGTAATTTTGAGATTTTAGCAATTTGCAAATTATTTATTTTACATCTACTTGTACAGTCTTTTTTTAACATCCATACAGCCACACAGTCCTTTGGCATGGAGTTCCACAGATCTTTTTTTCTTTCCTTTTGTTCCTTTCCAGTGCTGTTGATTTCATGAAGCTGCAGTCATCTGTGTTTAATGTCTTCTTTTTGCAATTTTGTAAAAATTTTTTTAGAAACACTGAACAACTCATTTCACCTTTTTGCAGGCCATTCATGATTTTGTAGCCCTTAAGCATTTCAGATTCTTTCTCTCTGACGTCAGTTTTCCAGACTGAAGACTACTAATCTAAAAAATTATTCTCATCCTCAAATATACATTTACAGCAGATAAGACAGCTCACTCTTCAAAAGTGCTAATTTCTCTGATTTCTGAGGGACCCTAGGATGACTAAACCAAAACCCAGACATTTGTGCTGGGTACTTTTAAATTTAGATGAAATCAGTCTCATCCTCTGTTTCTGGGAGTTATCTCATTGTAAATGAGAGATAAATATGTGAAAATTAGTGAAGAGTTTCCAGCATGTAAGAAATGAATAGAGCTGGTCAAAAAAAAAAAAAAAA